>CAJUXJ010000666.1:0-63309 GCA_910589775.1 Avena eriantha | reverse complement strand
TTTATGAAAAGAACGCACATGCAATGACTCTAGTGGCGGTTTAGAAAAAATAACAAACATGGCAATGACACTGGTGGATCCATGTGGTTTATGAAACGAACTCACATGCAATGACTAGTGGATCCATGTGGTTTATTAAAATAACACACAATCCAGTGACTCTAGTTGTGGTTTAGAAAAAGAACACACATTAAATGCCACTCGTGGATCCATGTGGTATATGAAAAGAACAAACATGCAATGACTCTGATGGATCCAATGGTTTTATGAAAAGAACATACATGCAATGATCTAGTTGTGGTTTATGAAAAGAACACGCATGCAATGACTCTAGTGGTGGTTTTGAAAAAGAACTCACATTTAATGACACTGGTGGATCCAAGTGGTTTATGAAAAGAACACACATGCAATGACCCTGGTGGATCCATGTGGTTTATGAAAAGAACACACATGCAATGACTCTTGTGGGTGGTTTAAGAAAAGAACACACATGCAATTACTCTAGTGGTGGTTTATGAAAAATAACACACATGCAATTAATCTGGTGGATCCAAGTGGTTATGAAAAGAACGCACATGCAATGACTCTAGTGGTGGTTTAGAAAAAATAACAAACCTGCAATGACAATGGTGGATCCATGTGGTTTATGAAAAAACACATGGAATGACTCTGGTGGATCCATGTGGTTTATTAAAATAGTACATATGTAATGACTCTAGTTGTGGTTTAGAAAAAGAACACACATTCAATAACACTTGTGGATCCATGTGGTATATGAAAAGAACAAACATGCAATGACTCTAGTGGATCCATGTGGTTTATGGAAAGAACACACATGCAATGACTCTAGTTGTGGTTTATGAAAAGAACAAACATCCAATGACTCTAGTGGTGGTTTTGAAAAAGAAAACACATGCAATGGGACTGGTGGATCCAAGTGGTTTATGAAAATAACACACATGCAATGACTCCGGTGGATCCATGTGGTTTACGAAAAGAACACACATGCAATGACTCTAGTGGTGGTTTAGGAAAAGAACACACATGCAATAACTTAGTGGTGGTTTTGAAAAAGAACACACATTTAATAACAATGGTGGATCCAATTGGTTTATGAAAAGAACACACATGCAATGATTCTAGTGGATCCATGTGGTTTATAAAAATAACACACATGCAATGACTCTAGTAGTGGTTTAGGAAAAGAACAAACATGCCATGACTCTAGTTGTGGTTTATGAAAAGAACACACATGCAATGACTCTAGTGGTGGTTTTGAAAAAAAACACATGCAATGGCACTGATGGATCCAAGTGGTTTATGAAAAGAACACACATGCAATGACTCTAGTGGATCCATGTGGTTTACAAAAAGAACACACATGCAATGACTCTAGTCGTGGTGTAGGAAAAGAACACACATACAATAACTCTAGTGGTGGTTTTGAAAAAGAATACACATTCAATAACATTGGTGGATCCAAAGGGTTTATGAAAAGAACACACATGTAATCATTCTAGTGGATCCATGTGGTTTATAAAAATAACACACGTGCAATGACTCTAGTGGTGGTTTAGGAAAAGAACAGACATGCAATGACTCTAGTGGTACTTTTGAAAAAGAACACACATTTAATGACACTGGTGGATCCATGTGGATTGTGAAAAGAGCATACATCCAATGACTCTAGTAGATCCATGTGGTTTATAAAAAGAACACACATGCAATGACTCTAGTGGTGGTTTAGGAAAATAACACACATGCAATGACTCTTGTGGTGGTTTATAAAAAGAACACACGTGCAATGACTCTAGTGGATCCAAGTGGTTTATGAAAAGAACACACATGCAATGAATCTAGTGGTGGTTTAGTAAAAATAACAAACATGCAATGACACTTGTGGATCCATGTGGTTTATGAAAAGAACACACATGTAGTGACTCTGGTGGATCCATGTGGTTTATTGAAAAGAACAGATGCAAATACTCGGGTGGATCCATGTGGTTTATGAAAAGAACACACGTGCAATGACTCTAGTTGTGGTTAAAAGAACACACATTCAATGACACTGGTGGATCCATGTTGTTTATGAAAAGAACAAACACGCAATGACTCTAGTGGATCCATGTGGTTTATGAAAAGAACATACATGCAATCACTCTAGTTGTGGTTTATGAAAAGAACACACATGCAATGACTCTAGTGGTGGTTTTGAAAAAGAACACACATGTAATGGCACTTGTGGATCCATGTGGTTTATGAAAAGAACACACATGCAATGACTCTGGTGGATCTATGGGGTTACAAAAAGAACACACATGCAATGACTTTAGTGGTGGTTTAGTAAAAGAACACACATGAAATCACTCTAGTGGTGGTTTATAAAAGGAACACACATCCAATGACTCTAGTGGATCCAAGTGGTTTATGAAAAGAACGCACATGCAATGACTCTAGTGGCGGTTTAGAAAAAATAACAAACATGCAATGACACTGGTGGATCCATGTGGTTTATGAAACGAACTCACATGCAATGACTCTAGTGGATCCATGTGGTTTATTGAAATAACACACATGCAGTGACTCTAGTTGTGGTTTAGAAAAAGAACACACATTAAATGCCACTCGTGGATCCGTGTGGTATATGAAAAGAACAAACATGCAATGACTCTGATGGATCCAATGGTTTTATGAAAAGAACATACATGCAATGAATCTAGTTGTGGTTTATGGAAAGAACACGCATGCAATGACTCTAGTGGTGGTTTTGAAAAAGAACTCACATTTAATGACACTGGTGGATCCAAGTTGTTTATGAAAAGAACACACATGCAATGACTCTGGTGGATCCATGTGGTTTATGAAAAGAACACACATGCAATGACTCTAGTGGTGGTTTAGGAAAAGAACACACATGCAATTACTCTAGTGGTGGTTTATGAAAAATAACACACATGCAATTAATCTGGTGGATCCAAGTGGTTTATGAAAAGAACGCACATGCAATGACTCTAGTGGTGGTTTAGAAAAAATAACAAACCTGCAATGACAATGGTGGATCCATGTGGTTTATGAAAAAACACATGGAATGACTCTGGTGGATCCATGTGGTTTATTAAAATAGTACATATGTAATGACTCTAGTTGTGGTTTAGAAAAAGAACACACATTCAATAACACTTGTGGATCCATGTGGTATATGAAAAGAACAAACACGCAATGACTCTGATGGATCCATGTGGTTTATGGAAAGAACACACATGCAATGACTCTAGTTGTGGTTTATGAAAAGAACAGACATGCAATGACTCAAGTGGTGGTTTTGAAAAAGAAAACACATGCAATGGGACTGGTGGATCCAAGTGGTTTATGAAAATAACACACATGCAATGACTCTGGTGGATCCATGTGGTTTACGAAAACAACACACATGCAATGACTCTAGTGGTGGTTTACGAAAAGAACACACATGCAATAACTTAGTGGTGGTTTTGAAAAAGAACACACATTTAATAACACTGGTGGATCCAATTGGTTTATGAAAATAACACACATGCAATGATTCTAGGGTATCCATGTGGTTTATAAAAATAACACACATGCAATGACTCTAGTAGTGGTTTAGGAAAAGAACACACATGCAATGACTCTAGTGGTGGTTTTGAAAAAGGAGACACATTTAATGACACTGGTGGATCCATGTGGTTTATGAAAAGAACATACATGCAATGACTCTAGTGGATCCATGTGGTTTATGAAAAGAACACACATGCAATGACTCTAGTGGTGGTTTAGGAAAAGAACACACATGCAATGACTCTTGTTGTGGTTTATAAAAAGAACACACATGCAATGACTCTAGTGGATCCAAGTGGTTTATAAAAACAACACACATGCAATGACTCTAGTGGTGGTTTATAAAAAATAACAAATATGCAATGACATTGGTGGATCCATGTGGTTTATGGAAAGAACACATGCAATGACTCTGGTGGATCCATGTGGTTTATGAAAAGAACACACATGCAATGACTCTAGTTGTGGTAAAAAGAACACACATTCAATGACACTGGTGGATCCATGTGGTTTGTGAAAAGAACAATGAAAACGCTAGAAAAAGGGTGCCCTCATGGGTGTACGCTCCGCGACGCAGCACGTGGCAGCACGTGGATGATTTTGGTGTGTCCCGACGAGCGGGGGTGTCTTGTTTTCTCGACACGTGTAGTTCTTGTAGCACTTCTGGATGTTTGGGTGGGGCGTTCGATGGTTTTGTTCCATCGCGAGATGTCTCCCGGTTTTTTCGTTGTTTTGTCGGTTTTTTCTCTTTTCCGGTTCTTATGAACTACGGTTTGCGTTGCGTGCACTTCTTGTAGGAGGAGTTCTAGTTGCTCGTAGGATTGGGAGGCAGTGCACAATAATCTGTCTTGGCAGTGGCGCAGTGCTAGGGTTACTCTTTTTTGGTCCTATTTTTCTCTTCGTCGGTCTTTTTTTCTCTTTTTGAAAGTTAGTATCTGCTTTTATTTTTTTACTTTTATTTAATTTTGTTTCTTTTATTTTATTTACGGGCAATGGAGATTTTGTGGGGTGTAATGAGAGGGGTCCTACTTTGAACTCCTATTTATCTATACTTTGAACAAAGTCTTTTCAGGGTACTGTTTTCAATGCTATTGTGTTTTTAATAGTAATGTGAGGCAATGAAGTGTCTAATAGAAATGGAGGAAGTTCATCTTTTTATACCGTGAGCATCTGTGTTGTGATGGGCAGTGCACTGCTTACAGTAGGATTTTGAATGGCTTGCTGGTAGCACAGGGCGGCAGTGCATTGTTCGTATCTTGAGCAGTGCATGGCGTGTAGTGCTGAGCATCTGCGTTGTACTAGTCGTGCACTGCTTACAGGAGGCCATGCACTGCTTACCGGAGTAGTTCGAGTGTTTTGCTAGTAGCACAGGAAGCCAGTTGCCCGGTTGTAGATTGAGCAGTTCATGGAGTGCACTGCTCAGCATCTGCGTTGTGCTGGTCCGTGCACTGCTTAGAGTAGAAGTTCGAGTGGCTTGCTCGTAGGAAATAGAGGCAGTGAATAGCTTGTATCCCGAGCAGTGCGTGGCATGCAGTGCTGTGCATCGGGAGGCAATGCACTGCTTACAGGAGCAGTTCGAGTGGCTTGCTTGTACGACTGGTAGGCAGTTCATTTTTTGTATGTTCGGCAGTGCACGGCGTGCAGTGCTGAGCATCTGCACTTTGCTGGGCAGTGCACTGCTTACAGTAGGATTTCGATTGGCTTGCTGGTAGCACAGGGCGACAGTGCATTGTTCGTATCTTGAGCAGTGCATGGCGTGTAGTGCTGAGCATCTGCGTTGTACTAGTCGTGCACTGCTTACAGGAGGCCATGCACTGCTTACCGGAGTAGTTCGAGTATTTTGCTAGTAGCACAGGAAGGCAGTGCCCCGGTTGTAGATTGAGCAGTTCATGGAGTGCATTGCTCAGCATCTGCGTTGTGCTGGTCCGTGCACTGCTTAGAGTAGAAGTTCGAGTGGCTTGCTCGTAGGAAATAGAGGAAGTGCATAGCTTGTATCTCGAGCAGTGCGTGGCATGCAGTGTTGTGCATCGGGAGGCAATGCACTGCTTATAGGAGCAGTTCGAGTGGCTTGCTTGTACGACTGGTAAGCAGTTCATTTTTTGTATGTTCGGCAGTGCATGGCGTGCAGTGCTGAGCATCTGCGCTTTGCTGGGCAGTGCACTGCTTACAGTAGGATTTCGATTGGCTTGCTGGTAGCACAGGACGACAGTGCATTGTTTTTATCTTGAGCAGTGTATGGCGTGTAGTGCTGGGCATCTGCGTTGTACTGAGTCATGCACTGCTTACAGAAGTCCATGCACTTCTTACATGAGGAGTTCAAGTGGCTTGCTTGTAGGACAGGGAGGCAGTTCATTGTTTGTATGTTGAGTAGTGCACGGCGTGCAGTGCTGAGCATGTGCGCTTTGCTGGGTAGTGCATTGCTTATAGTAGGATTTCGAGTGGCTTGCTGGTAGCATAGGGCGGCAGTGCATTGTTTGTATCTTGAGCAGTGCGTGGCGTGTAGTGCTGGGCATATGCGTTGTACTAAGTCGTGCACTGCTTACAGGAGGCCATGCAATGCTTACAGGAGGAGTTTGAGTGGCTTGCTGGTAGCACAGGGAGGCAGTGCCCCGGATGTAGATTGAGCAGTTCATGGAGTGCACTGCTCAGCATCCGCGCTGTGCTAGTCCGTGCACTGCTTAGAGTAGAAGTTCGAGTGGCTTGGTCGTAGGACATAGAGGCAGTGCATAGCTTGTATCCCGAGCAGCGCGTGGCGTGCAGTGCTGTGCATTAGGAGGCCATGCACTACTTACAGGAGGAGTTCGAGTGGCTTGCTTGTAGGACAGGGACGCGGTTCAATTTTTGTATGTTCAGTAGTGCATGGCGTGCAGTCCTGAGCATCTGCGCTTTGCTGGGCAGTGCACTGCTTACAGTAGGATTTCAAGTGGCTTGCTGGTAGCACAGGGCGGCAGTGCATTGTTTTTATCTTGAGCAGTGCATGGCGTGTAGTGCTGGGCATCTGCGTTGTACTGAGTCGTGCACTGCTTACAGGAGGAGTTCGAGTGGCTTGCTTGTAGGACAGGGAGGCAATTCATTGTTTGTATGTTGAGTAGTGCACGGCGTGCAGTGCTGAGCATGTGCGCTTTGCTAGGTAGTTCATTGCTTACAGTAGGATTTCGAGTGGCTTGCTGCTAGCACAGGGCGTCAGTGCATTTTTGGTATCTTGAGCAGTGCATGCGTGTAGTTCTGGGCATCTTCATTGTACTGAGTCGTGCACTGCTTATAGGAGGCCATGCACTGCTTACAAGAGTGCAGTGCAATGGTTGCAGATTGGGCAGTGTATATAGTGAAGTGTTGATCATCTGCGCTTTGTCGGGTCTTACACTACTTATAGAATGAGATCGATTGACTTGCTCGTAGCATGGGAGGAAGTGCATTTGTTGTAGCTTGAGCAGTGCGTAGTATTGAAGGTACAAGATTCACATATGCAATATTTAGAATATTATCAAAGTGTTCAACTTACTGAGTACATTCATTGACATTACAGTAGAATAAAGATGTTCAATTTACTAAACAACACGGGTACAATACACTTCAACACTAGATTAAACAAGAAAAGATGACTATATGAACAGTGTTTTCCCAAGTTAACCACTAGATGACAATCTCAACAAAGTTGAGACCAAGGTGCTCCTTCATATGCTCTACTTTAATGAGAAGTAGTGATGCCCATCCAACATCAGCAGCAAATGTGAAGTCAGACCATCCTGTGGTGAAGCTGACACATCCATTGTCCCTTTGTACAGTATATGTACATGCAAGATAATTCTCTTCGTCTCCTTCAAGATCATGTCCCTGCCTGTACAGATGTGCTATGCCCTGAGTGGGGTACCTGAAACCATCTACAACCTCAATTGGCATGAACTGCAATAAAGAAAAAAGTCAGTATTTTAACAAGCATTCTAAATTAACAAGTTCACTAAATTATATGTTTAATATGAACATAAAATATGATTCAATATGTGGAAACTAACCAGTGCATTATGGTCATGGTTATCCATATTCATCTTGTGTACCCAGAAATGCTTTTCATCTTTACTTTCAAAAAACTGATGTTCTGTGACATGAAGATCTTTGTAAATGCCAAACAGGATTGAAGCCATTTGCTGCTCAGTTAGCGCATTTATGTATGAGAAGATGGCCCTGTGCAGAATGCTTCCGATGGATGTAGGCACATCTCCCACCTCTAATGAATGAGTGGAAATACATGTTGAGTATTAAAGAATGTTATTATGATGAAATAGTAGTAGGACAAGGAAAAACTGTATGTGCAAATTATTTACAGTAAATAAGGGAAATACCAGTTGCTTCATGAATCTTTTTCTCTTCAACATTAGAGTAAACAGTGACATGAAATAAGTTGGTCAAGTTCAAACCAACATCATCAAGTTGGTCGTCATCATATTCAAAATGCACTACATTTCCAAGTGCTATATCATAAACCCTCATCAGGGACTTCCAGTATGGACCACAAATTATTGTCCTAACATTAGACTTCTTGTGGAACAAATCAAAATTCCTTAATGCTTCACTATTTGCAACCATCCAATTATTTGGAGGGAAATCATTCAGTCTTTCCCTAAATGAGCATGGCACTACCTGAAGGTAAACAACATGGTTCAGTTCATGTGACAACGAGACAGTAAAAGAAACAATACATAAAATGAAAATTTCGAACTTTTTGAATAAATCCTTCGAAAACCTTCTCCTAAATATGTAAAAACTTACCACACCATTGATGGGAAAACCATGAACAATGTTAACATGGAAGCTGGTTGCTCTCCTTTGTGCCCTACCACAATTGTTGGCAGGTTGGCCGCACACTATACAGTCTATTCCAAGAAACACCTGATCAAATTAATAATGTATTTAAGGAGTGAACTCTGCATTAACTCCTAATCTAGAAAGTGTCAAATAGATCATTTATCAGGCATAAATTATAACATAGTACTACAGGGATAAGATGATAGGAAGAACACATAAAGGATTATGAGGAGACTAAAAAAAATGGAAGTGTGACGCAAAACTCACCGTCGTTTTGTACTAAGACAATGGAATGGAGATTAAAATAAAAGAACAAAGCTTCTTGAAATGAAGAAACAAATAAGGATTAGAACTCAAACCAATAAAGAAAAGGAAAGGGATACGGAATTAGGGGAGAAAACTCGATCGGGAGGGGACGAACTTTTCTGAGAAACTGCTATGCTCTGAGGAACTGTTCTCGGGAAGTGCTTTGGATGTGCGTAGTGGGAGAGCGGTGGAGAGAACTGAACGGGGTCCCTTCGGTTTCCCTGCATTTATAAATTAACCAACTAAACGGTTATGTGCTAACGCTTCGACGTGTTGTTCCCCTGCCCACTATCTCAGGTATCCTATCGTTTACCATTTGAGACTGACAATCCCTCTGTCCCTATGCAACAAAATTAAAAGTCTGACAGACTAACAACAAATCTGAACTTGTACATCCAGGCAGTGCATAGTTGACACTTTTAGCAGTGCATAGTATCTGCGAGGTATGGTTCTTATTCTTTATTTTTACGGTAATTACTATTTCCTTTATTTTTTTCAGTTCATATTTTTTTTATTTACGGGTAATTGAAATTTTATAGTTCATTTTACTCAAAGTAGTATACTTTTTATCAAATTTCTACATTCAGTACTACACAGTTTATCCATGTACACTGCCATATTATTAGCTTGTTGAAGTGCCCTAGTATTGTATTATGTTGAACTGCTCTATTTTTACTGCAGTGCCATGCGCATTGTTGTTCGCAAACTCAGTAAACTTAACTTCCGATCCACGCGTGCTGTTTCATTCGCTGAATTGTTAATTTCATTTATATTAGGCATAGTATTATAGCTTTGGTCAATCTTTGATCTTGGATGATGTGTGGGGTGTGTTTTATTGTTTTTTAGGTGAGATGACTGTTCAATGTGTATAAGTACATTATAAATTTAGATGTCGATGCTTAACATTTTGCATTCTAGTCCTAGTTCCTCTTCTACTAGACGATTCTTCTTCCAGTTCTATTTTCAGTTCTTTCTGCCATGGATCCAATGAGGAAGCCTTTGTCTAGGAAGCAGCAGACAACTGTTACGAAACGTTTGGAAGCTGCTGAGCATAGGAGACGAGTCTGGGAGGGCGCTCCCCTACTTCCCACCAACATGGATTCCTTCGACGAAGGTTCGTCGTCGTCTCGATGCAACCGTCGCAAGATCGACGAGTCCGGGTTAGTTTTGGTTTTTTTATCTTTTCTTATATTCATTTCTAATTTTTCGGATTAGGTTTTTGAAACTCTTGTTGTGTCGTTGATGTTTGGAACTTACATATAGGTCTTACTCCTCTAGTGTTCATGGTTGCTCGCATTTGGCATCTACTCTGTCGCCATATGTTCCTGTGGTGCATCCGAGCGGGCTAATCAATGTGCATGTATTTGTATGCTGGCTATTTTTTACTACGATCAGTTCTATTTACACTAAATCTTGTTGTTTTTTATATGAAAATATTAGGATTCATTGCCATTAGTTACGGGAGTTTTGGATGTCAGTAATCATGTTGATGCAGAATATTAGAGGCTTCATAATGAACTTGCTACTGAGAAGGCTAAGGTATTAGAATTGTGTGTCAAGCTCTCCGAGAAGGAGGCAGAAAAGATGACTATGACTGTAGAGTGTGACCGTCTTCGACACGAGATCGTCAGAATGCAGCACGTTGTCGAAGATGCTGCTGTGATGAAGGTGGAAGTATAAAGTTAGCACTGCAGCCTGGGACTTAGAGCGGGATACTCTGACGATGGATATGGCTCAACTACTAGCTGATAGACAGAAGCTTGATGAGCAATTGGCCGACATGATAGTCAATCATTTTGAAGACATTGAAACAACAAAAAATGCACATCTTGACAGGTTACATGCAATGCAATCTCTGAATGACATTCTTGAGCGCCATCGTAACTGCAAAGAGTCCATGGATGACATTCACAAAGAGGTCAAGGAGCTTGATAAGAAACTATCCAAATAACTTGTAAAGCGTCTTCCATGTTTTAAATGCTAGCTAAATTTGGCCTATCATGTTGTAAGTGTTTGTAATGGTGTTTGTGAAGAGCACTTAATGAATGTGATGAAGCAAGATTGTATGTAATTTAGTAAGTACGTACGTAATGAAGCAAGTGTTTGTCTGTCTGTGAATTTTTCTATTTGCACTGTTCTGACTAGCTACGGTTCACTGCGGTGTTCTTTCCGTGTGTGCTATACAACTTATTTGTTCTTCCTTGACCAGATTGGTTGCACTGTTGCATTTACTCATGTACGCATGGTTCTATGGTAGTGCAAGGATATCTATTTAGGCAGTTTTTGAAATGATCATCTAGAAGCAGTTAGTACTCTATTGAGTGCGCTGAAAATATAATTTTCACTCATAGGGATGGAAGATTGTTTTTAGTGGTGCATTCACTACCCACGTAAATTTAGATGCATTGCCTCGTACATATGTATATTCTGCCTTGTGCTGATATTTTGCACTGCCTTCTTTACTTATGTATGCAATTTGTCCATGGTAGTGCAAGGATACCTATGTAAGCAATTTGTTTAAAGACTACCTAGAGGAAGTTTATACTGGGTTGATTATTATCGTCATGTGGAAGTAGTTTATACTTGGTTCAGTGTGATGAAAATATAATTTTTACATATAGCTATGCAATTGTTTTTATCACTGTATGCGTTTTCGATATGCACCGCTCACATAGATGCCAGTTATTATTTGGTTCATTGTGATGAAATTATAATTTTTACACATAGCTATGCAAGAGTGTATGAAGATGCACTGGCGCATAGATGCCGATACACTGCAAGTAGATATTGCACTACCAACTTAAAACCATAAAACAAGTTATCTGTTATAGATTAACAAGCGTGTACTTACGCCCACAGATATTGTTATTTCCTTTGCCTATGTCTAGTTAGATGCAATATGTGCATGCAATCAGGTTTGACAAAATAATGTACATGTTTTGGAATCTTCTTCTAATCACTTAATGTTATTGCAATTTGTGGCATCTCCATGTCTGGACCCAACTCCCTAAGATCTGCTGGTAGGTTCTTTAGTGCTTGGTTAGATCTATGGAACAACATGTGTACAGTTGTTTATCTCTGATACTGGAGCTTGTGTCCTGATAAGTATTGTAAAGACTTATTAGTTTTCAAGTATATGTAATCAACATTTTTGAAAAATTTCTATCTAACTACTGCTTACACTTGACGTCTTTCCTTTTTCTATAATTTCGCCATTGTATCTCTGCAGGTAATATAATGTCCACAGTCCACATGTGTCTTCATCTTGTTTTTTAGTTCTCACGTAGCATGCACTTTTAAATGTGTCATCTTTGTAAATGCACTCTAGCACTTGTTCGAACCTGCTTAGCTATATATTGAAACATTATAGTCACATTGTTAGATAAAAAGGCTAGTAAGTTCTGATATGTTTTTATTTTTTTAGAAATAACACTCTGACTCTAGTAAAAGTTTTCTAGTAATGTCTACATTTTGGTAGGAGTCTTACCATAGTTTGTCCTATGTTTGTGTGATAATCCTGCATCTCTGTACTGTTATTGTATGCGAAGGAGTCTATGATCTCAACCTTTAGATTCCGAGAAGACCCATTTAAGACATAAACTGAAAAATGTTTCTTGCAATGAACCGGTAGTAGTATCTGTGTATGGAAGTAGATATAATACTCAAGTATGTTTTAAACATGTGGTGATTTTTAGTTTTATGAGGTGTCTTAATACTTAATATAGAAATTTATGCTTATTTCTAAAATAACTCACCGTGCCTGCTTTTGTAAGGTCGTATGTTCCTATGAGGTAATCAATTGTGCGTGCAATATCTTCAGGTTCGAATTTTTTGTTTTTGTCCATAAAATCTAATACTGATGTTACCTGTGTGGGTAGGATTACCCTTTTACCTTCGTAGAAAATATATTTGAACTCATCATTACTTCTCCATGTGTGGATGACGGCGTCTAATAATTCATTGTCTATCCATCCATTCACTTTGAAACTGACTGCTAGTTCACGTGCAGTATATGTCAGATTAAAATCTTTTGATTCATTGGATCTAGTTGTCTTGATAAAAACTCTCCTGTTGTATTACAAAAAACAGGATTAGTATTACAGGGGTGTTAGTTTAGATTAGATCAAAAAAGATCTAGGCTAATTAAAAGAGATTTAGCTGTAACAAGTTAAGCTTTACACTTACTCTCCGTAATCTGGTTTTGATGCATATTCGATTAATTTTTGTCGTACTTTCCTTGTATTCTCTATTTCTTTAAATTCTGCTGGAATGAAAACAAGTCTTTCTTCTGGATTTCGATTTTTCTGTTCTTCCATCGAAACCTTGCACCTTTTTGGATTTCTTCTATATCTTTCTCTGAAGATCTCTTTCTCCTTAGTTTCTTTCAGTTGTATTGTTGAATTGTTTGACATCTTGTTTTCTTTATCTTGAATTCTTAGCAATATATCTCTCTTCATGTCCTGGAAATCTCTTCTTCTGAATAGCTCTTGATATTCGGAATGGCCTATAGATGCTGAAAATTTGTAAATACTTGTGTTGCACTTGATAATAACAATGTTATGAAACAACATACTGTAGTATGAACAATACTAGTCAAAAAAATGTGTAAATAATTACCTAATATTCTAGCATTTAATGTTTTGATGTTTACGGTGAAGATGTCTGATGTCAGAATCCTCATGAGAAGCATTTTTTTGTGAATTCCAGAACGTGATCTCTGTTGCAGTTCTCGATCATAAAGAGCATGAAGAACCCACAGTCACAGCTGCATAACGTTTTTCGTTTTAGTTGTTAGTTGTTGTCAGATGGTTAAAAGTTGATAAAGATAAGTAGTTCAATACAAGACTAAATTTTATGTTATGTATGAAGATTTACCCGTTATCTTGTAGAGGCATGTGTTCATATACTACCTCAAAATCATCCAACGTTTGGACTTTTGTTTCTGTTGTTCCAAAACCATCGCTCCACAATGTCTTTATTTTCCTAAGCAATTTTGAGCATACTTTTTCAAGATCAATATCCCCTTGCTCTCTAAATGAATCATAAATTCTGAACTTCTTCTCCAAAATATCTACTGTCAATTTGAACCAGTGACCTACTGAACCTAAAGTTCCCTTAGGAGGTCGCTCGAGGAAAGGAAATAGTATTTGCATGAGCAATTATTTAAAATTTGTTAACATATTTTTTCTATTTAAAAACTGAATAGACAAGCTTGTATTTGCAGTATGGTGTTCTTCAAGTTGTCAAAAAATATACTGTAATGAACATTATTGTTCTACTTACTAGTTCATATTTGTCTAGACGGTCTGCTGCGTCTGGTTTAAATAAGTCCGCTACCCAACGCATACTTCTCTTATCGTCTTTCACTGCTCTAATGTTAATAAGTTTTTACTGCAAAACAATTGTTAGTTTGTTTTCTCTTAATATATAAAACCTTTGTTTATTATTTACAGTTGCTTTTTCTATAGTACTTACAGTTGCTCTGTAATGAATAATTTTCTTCTTCGACTTGATTCTCCTAAGTTGTTCTTCAAGATAGGTTAACACAAATTCACCCTCTATATCCCCTAGCAGTTTTTCGTTTATGAAAGAACTTGATATGTAATACAGTGGCACCTTCGTATTGGTTTTTTTGATCTTCAAGATATACCGAGATCTGCAGAGTGGAGTAATTTTTATTATAACATAGTATGGTTCTGAAAAAATATGCAAAGTGCAAAATGATAATTTTTAAAATCACCTTACTTTAATATAGCTGTATCTTCTTTTGACAGTTTTTTGTCTGTGAACTTGCATATCAGGTTATACAATTTTGTCCATTCTGATTGTATTTGCCTACTATCCTTGTTTGCTTGGTTTCCACTATCTGTATCCGTGGAAAGAAAAAAATGTTAGTGTGTGAAAAAATGAAGTGCAGAAAAATCAGTGCAATGACTGATGTTAGGCAGTGCATCAGAATGGTAGTTCGATGACAGTTCAGTTACAGTAGTTGAGGCAGTTTACTGGTTCAACTGTCGTGTTTGACGAGTGCAAATGGTAGACTAGCTAATACTTGTAACCATAATCATTCATACAAATCTCTTCATGGTCATTACATCCAGATTTTTTGATATGTTTAGCAAGCTCTATTTTGCAAGTGTATATTTAATTTATTGACACCTGTAGAAACATGGTATGTTTACAAATGAATCAAATGGTTCAACAAATTAATTTTCATAAATATAAGTTGTATCTACGTCTAATGACCTTCTGCTGTCAGATTGGTACTGACTGGTAGTAAATCTTTTGGTTTGTGTCCAACTTCGCTGTCTTTAACTTTGATCTTCTGTTTTTCTTTATCTTCTGTCTAATGTTCCTCTTGTTTATCCTGTTCCTACCTGTTCGCTATGTCAGATGAGCGTATGCTTGTTTCTGCTGCTGCTGCTTCGTCAGAGGGAGTTTTGTTGTTTGTACCTCCTCCTGCGTCCTCCTACAATCAGAAGTTTATATCAGTTCTTTGTTGAATTGTTATGAATGTTATAACCATCATTAGATTTTTATTTTTGATTTATATTATAGAAAATTGTCCCCTTTCTACTAAATGAGCGTCTACCTTTAGATATTTGTCTTTTGTTATTGTTGATGTTGCATGCTCCTGTCCTTCTGCTGCAGTTTCATTATTGGTATCATCTGCCTGATTGTCCAAACCATTTAGAAATAATAATACAACACAGTTAAACTAGGAGCAATCATTCTTATTATATCGTGCAATAACTTGCAATAGGTATATAAATTACCTTTGTAGCTTCGATCGTTGTGTCTTTTGTTTTTTAGACGTATCAACACTGCTAGACTTGTTTTTCTCAGTTTCATTCTGCGACAATGAACACGATGCAGGATCTTCCATTCTGACAGGTCCTCTTTTTGTTGTTAATCTAACTGCTATATCTTTCGTCGACTCTATGTATAACTTAAGCTTATCCATTGAGTCTAGAATCTCAAGTCCTACTCTGTTGTCATCTTGTTTGTAGTTACTGATGAGGCCTAGTTCCTTGTTAGTTTCTAAATTTTGACATATGTTTTCTGGGTTGTCTGCAATCTGTCTCAGGAGATCCATTGCTTGCTGCATCTTGTCAACATCTGTCATGAGACCTCCGATTGGATTTTGCTGGACAGAAGGTTCTTCAATTGGAATGTTTGAGTTGTCTCCGACAAGAACTATTGCATACTTGTTCTTCCGGTTCTCCTGGTCATTATCCACCACCGTATTTGAGGAACTGTTTTTCTTTGCATGAAAACTTTTGTTGTAGTGCTGCAGCTCGGAACTAGTCTTAACCTGTTTCATGTAAAGAGGACAATTTAGATATTTTTATGCTCAATCTTCTTATGTTATGAAATTAAATCAGATATGCAATAAGGAAATACCAAGATACATATTATCAGTATGTGTACTTACATATTTCAATGCTCCGTATTCCTCAATGTTATGTTTCTGTTTGTCCTTCTTCACAATGGATGACAATAATTCATTGTCAAGAACATGCAGCCTTGGTGTTTCAATCGTGTTGATTGAATTCTCACACCTTTTAGTGTCCAGATAGACTATTAAAGGCAGAATTGTGCATCCCTCAGCTCCTTTGGTATTTGTTTTTTTAACATGACCCTTACCCTTTTTCTTGTTTCTGTTTTTCTTTTTTGCAAAAAATTATGAACTCCTCTCTTCAGTTCATCCACTACTACGCGGTAGATATCCATTTTCTGAAGCTTCTTGTAGTCTACATTATGTATCATTCCATCCTCTCGGCCTATCCTTGCGTGTTGAGTGGGGCAGACAATACTCTTGAAGATGACCAGAAATATGCATTGCATTGTGAAAGGACTTGTGCCAACTTTCTTTATTTGCTTATACAAATCATTAAGTTGAACTTGTTTTGTCGCTGTTATTCCAAGTTCTTTCCTTAGCCATTTGAGAGCTTCTGTGTTACCATCCACTGATGGTAATGGAGTTGCGTTACGCCCGTCAGGGAAGCCGAACACTGATTTAACAACTTCTGGTGTTATTTCAATGTCCACGCCGCCTCCAAGTTCCATTACCATTGTAACTCTATCAATTTTCTCATATAACCACAAGATCATTGGCCGTGTCAGGTTTGATGTTACTCTGTAATTAAACAGGAATCCCCACCCAACATTTGATAGCTCGTTTTTTTGACAATTGCTAAGGATCTCTGTAAGCAATTCGTTGAGCTCTTTGAGTGAACACCTTACTTTGTAGTTTGTGCATGTGTACGTGCGTAGCTTTTTGTCACCTATTGTCAAGGTTCCTTGAATCATATTCTTGCTCTGATCCTTGCGTTTGCGTTTTCTACCAGTTTGTTGCATGTAGGATTTTATGCTATCAGTTCATGCTATAGATTTTCCAAAATAAATGTCATATGGTTAATTTATTTATGTAAATCTTTACTCACCTGATTATCCAATTCTCCTCTATTTTCTTCTGTATCACCTGCAACATCACCATCTTCTGTTTGAGATTGTATTCCTTCTGGAAGAATGTTGTAGTCTTCATCGTCGTCGTCACTGCTCTCATCCTCATCTATGTTGTTCTCTTGCTCTTTCAGATGTCCTTTTTCTTCCTTTGATATTCTAGATGCTCTCCTCTTTTTTTCCTGAGGGTTATCTTGCTTCTGGTAATATTTCTTTCCGCGCCTTCAATCTTCTTGTACTGGAATGTAAATCTATTGTGGTACTGCTGTCTGGAAGCTGAACACTCAGTGGGATTGGGTCATCCTGGGGTATGTTTTGTTCATTTTTTTCATCGTCCACACTTTCTTTAGAGGTTGATGCAAGAGGTAGTTTCTTCTTAACTTTATCCAGGTTCAATTTCCTTTTTTACTGCTTTCTTATTCTTTTTCTTCTCTTCCTCTTCTGCTAGTTGATCATCCACTTGCCATTCCTGTGTGGGTGTTTCTGTCCAGTCCACACTTTATGATGGTGTTATTGATAGCTGGCTGGTGTGGACCTGACTGCTATCCTGGTTATCTGTTTTGGGGCAATATTTTTCCTTACTACATGAAGAAAAAACACTAATAATATGTACTTTTACTTTGTTTTACAACATTACCTTGGGCCAGCAATGACTTTTTTCGTCAGCATCCGTATTATCAGGTATGCTCTACAAAGAAGTTGTATTAAATAAATGCTATTTCTATATTTATGTTAGTGATGACTACAAGGTATGTTGTATATTGCTCTATACCTTCTCAGGACTAGGACTTCTGTTGTCCTCCATTTCACCTAATAATTAAATAATATTTTTAGCATAAGACAATTATTAATAAGTGTGGCAGAAAATTAGTAATTCTTTATGCAATCTTCTAATCCTTAGTAATTATTTTCACTGATTCAATGTTTTAATATATTTATCTATCATTTCTATATACGAATTCTATTTCCCTATTTTTTCAATAATTACTTATGAAAAACAACTGTAGATATGTAATCTCTAAACAATTAGTCACATATGCTTTGTATGGTGATAAGGAACTGAAATGAATGAATTAAAAGTGGAGTTAGATAGTATGTACTATAAATTTTACTTTATGTTACAAATTTGTGAAGAATCTAGTGTTAAACAGGAATTATATGATTTTGATTAATATGAATTCGGCGTACCTCTTGTTGTAGGTTCCTACGCTTACTTGTTTCTTGAATAAGTGGAAGCAGGGGCCTTCCGCCGTTTACCTTTTTTGTGAATGTATCCTCTCTATCAAGATAGCTGGGGAGTTCCATTCCAAATCGGTGCAGGTTGCTGAGGACAAACTTGCTGCCGTCAGAGGATTGTTTGGTGCGGGTGGTGGTGGGTTGGATTTGAAGGGTTGGACTAGACTCCATTGGGGTGAGTCGGCAGGGGGGTGGGGGGGTGATCTGGGGTGGTTGCTGTTGGCGGAGCGTAGTGTGTGCTGTTGGTGTTGGGGGTGTGGGAAGGTGGTTGTTTTCACGGTTGCCAACGTTGGGCGGTTTGTTTCTGGATGTTGTTGCTCCTGGTCGACGGCGACAACGTTTGCAGAATGAGTCTATTTTTTGCGGGTTTTGTTTCTTCGGACTACCTTTTTGTGGGTTGGATACTAGAGGGAACACGAAATCGTGTATGGGGTGGTAGTTTTGGTTGCTCTGCCTTGTTTAGAAGCAATGAACTGCCTTGTGTCTGCTTAATTTTGACGCCTCGGGTGACCGTGAGTGATCTGCAGTAATTTTATTTGACTAGATGCCTTATAGATTTCATTGATGCACTGTACCAGCTGTATCTAAGTTGTATGGAGTGTACTGCCTAAGTTGTAATTCGTGCACTGCTTTCTTATTGACCAATATATGTTTACTTCTCTTTGCTTGCACACAGTTAGTATTTGATGTAACTCCTATTTACTTTAGTGTCGGGGGAGTGACATTGTATTCTTTTGGTCGGCGTTTTATGTTAACTGCTTCTAAGTTGGTGTAAACACTGCCATGGCCGGTAAGATCAGTATGTGTGTTTAGATAAATTTTGCACTGTCGGTCATACAATTTATGTACTGCCCTGATAAGTTTTTTTTTCACTGTGTTTTCGGCTTTCGAGTTCCTAGATTTTGATGTACTGCACAAGTTCTGCCATTTGCACTTCTTAGGTTTTAAAGGGTGCACTGTCTAATTTATGAGCAGTTGTGTGTTAACAGTTTCTAGGTTGGCGTAAGCTCTGCCATAGCCGGTAAGGTCAGAATGTGTGTTTAGATAAGTTTTGCACTACCGGTCATACAGTTTATGTGATGCCCTGATATGTTTTTTTTTCACTCTGTTTTCGGCTTTCGAGTTCCCAGACTTTGATGTACTGCACAAGTTCTGTCATTTGCACCGCCTAGGTTTTAAAGGGTGCACTGCCTAATTTATGCGCAGTTTTGTGCTAACTGCTTCTAGGTTGGCGTAAGCACTGCCATAGCCGGTAAGGTCAGAATGTGTGTTTAGATAAGTTTTGCACTGCCAGTCATACAGTTTATGTACTGCCCTGATAAGTTTTTTTTTCACTATGTTTTCGGCTTTCGAGTTCCTAGATTTTGATGTACTGCACAAATTCTACCATTTGCACTGCCTAGGTTTTAAAGGATGCACTTCCTAACTTATGCGCAGTTTTGCATTGCTGATCATACGGTTTATGAGCTGCCTGAATATTTATTTGTTTTTGTCCACTATGTTTTCAGTTTACGACTTCTGATGCGTGGAGTCATACTGACTGATCTTCCTTAACTAGTAAATATGCACTGCCATTGAGTGTTCTTGTATGCACTGCATTTTTACTTGTATTTGCATCTTTATTTATTTTTTTATTCTATACAGTTAAATGATGAGAATAACCATCATAATCTTACACATACTAGAAGATTGTATTTAAAATGGAAATATGATTTGTTTTACTGGAATAAAACATTCAGAATGCACAAACTATATATAATTACACATTGTTCAAAGTATTACACACACTAAGCAAGGTTTCAAGCTTTTTAAAATGACATTGTTCGAAAAATATCAAACGCTAAATAAAATCCACATTTTATATGTGGTTATCAACTAAAGTCACCATACTGATATAATATCGTAGTCACACTACGAAAGTCTTTACTGAATTCACATTTCCTTCTTGCCATCTTCTTGCTTCTCCGATCTGTCGACATCTTCTTCTGGACTGATGATGTATTGCTCCTTCTGCCATATCTTCTTGGTATCCTCTGATGGACCTACTTGTTTATGTCGTTTGTACGGTTTATAACCTCAATGACATCTGATGTAGAGCTTGTTATCAAAGATTGATTTATCTAAACCGAGGAGATTCCTAATGAATGATATCCTCTTGTATAACTCGTATGTGACATATCCATCTATTGCTGAGTAACGCGGATTCTCTAGCGGCATTGGCTTCCACTCCCATATGTCATGCATGTTTGAGTTATGGGCTAGTATCTTCATCTGAATGTATGACCTATCAATGAGTGTTGCTGCAAGATTGGACATGCCATCCCTGTGTTTATCTCGTGGCACTGTCATGAATATATCCTGTATGTCGATGTGGTACTCGTCAGGGATATCAAATTTCTCTTTCTGCATCATCTTTATGTCTGTCCTCTTGTCCACACTAACGAACATGATCTTTCTTTTTTGAGAAAATCCTGTAGCCCCTGACATTCCTTAGTGCTCCTGGCGTAATGATACACTAGGACGTGCTCCCTCATGGCGAGTTGTACTACGGCGATGGTTTGTTGTTTGCCTCTAGGAGTGTATTCAAGGTCGAGTCCTATCTACCTGCTGCTGTCGTCCTGTCAAGTAAAATTTGATCATTTAGTAAGTAGCAGAATCTAGTGAAACATTTTTATTCTTATGGCGTGAAGAATAGGACTAGGGGAAAATGTAGGATCACATTTTCCATGCCCACTCTAAGGCTCCGTTTGGCTTCTTGGCTTTTGTCAAACGAAAATATTCTAAAACCATTGTATATCAACGGCAGGCAATCAATACTACAGTTTGCAAAAAACCATAGTATTTGTGAAAAAATAGCTCCAGACCTCTTTCTTGAAACGTGCAAAAAACCTCCGTTTTTGCAATACCACTGTTTTGAAACTTTGGTGTTTTACTGTGGCCAAACTCCCAAACTATTGAAAACTACAGTATTTTTAGATACTACGTTATCTTCCGAATACTGAGAAAAAACAGCATGTGCCAAACAGGAAAAAACGTATGTATGGGGTTACATTAATTCGTATTACAAATAGTTTGCTTGATCATAGGAAAAAATGGATTCTGAAAAAGGATGTATGGGGTTAATGTTTGATTGGAATGAAAACTGGTTCAAAGTACTATTTAGGAAAAGGTACTGCAAATTTTCTGCATAATTGGATTAGTACTAACCTCGTCAAGCCAATCTCCGTACATTGCGAGTATTTTGTCGACCGTGGATTCCTCGTTGGTGTACACCACAGTAAGAATCGTCATTCCATGAGCAGGAATGTGATGAATCTCCGTTATATGAAGCCCGTCGTCCATGGTAGGAAGACGTATGGTACCACGGCTTGAATTTGTTTATTTCTGCAGTAGTAAGCAAGGATGGATCTAATAAGAACAAGTATGTGATGGACTAAAAAATAATATATAATTATGCGCTAGATAGACACCTTGGTCTTCCGAGTTTCGTCGCTGCAAATGATGAACTGGTGCGTTGTTGTTGCAACTTACGCCTTTACCGCTTCCACGACTCCTCGTATCCTTATAACCAACCGATCGTGCAAATTGTGCTAGTAGTTATAAGAAAAAGGCCCACTACGAAATTGTCCATACAAGACCTCAAAACTTCGCAACCATGTAAATGTTCCTTATATACATTAAAGGCCCACTAATATAGTTCACATGCCCATTGTTAGTTGCAGCATAGCACTGCTTCTGTAAAGTATTATGCACTGCCTCATATAACATAAAAATAAAAAAAACTAATTAAAAACACTACATTTGAGACCTTAAAAGTACGTAACCATAGCTTTGCTTCTTAAACACATGCCTGTTATGCACATGCCCATTTGATTTGGTAACAAACTTAAGGATCCGACAGTTTGTCAGCCGATGGACTTTTAACTAAAAGAGCCACAGCGTCAGACAAACAGCGCAAAGACTTCTTTGTTGCTTCCATACACTATTCATGAGGAGATGGCAATTTTAAAGCAGGCAGCCCATGAAAAGGAGCACTGCCTTTTAACTACTGCATTTCAAACCTGCTATGCACTACCTTGGTTTGTATGATCCGAATGTATATTAATGAAGGTCATGCACTGCCCGGTACGATGACTATGCACCGAATTTCATCCGTGGTTACTGCTGAATCGATGGCATTTTGTGAAATTCAGATAAATTAATAGTCCATCCAAATCAGGAGATATTTTACAAGATTTGAATGACATTTATGAATATATAAAGAAAAACCTAATATAAAGCTAGATCCCCTAATCGCCTTCGTCGCTGTATATGTGGATGACGTATGATGGACCTGCCTCGTCGTCGTTTGCCGCCACCGCTGGAGCCACAGCCGTTTGTGATGCTGCTGCCGCTGCCGTGCGTTGGTTCCTCCTCGCCTCCGCTGCCTGTCAAAACTAATTGGTCATGTCCAGAACTGCTATGCTGTTGGCCTCATGAACGGCGTCCCTATGCGTCGTATAGGCAGCGACCCTCTCGCGGTTCCCGGCATCCTCCCACCTCTTCTTTTCCATTTCGAATGAGTCGACCTCCTCCTTGTCCTTCTCGACCTCCTCCTTATCCTTCTCCGGCACCACTGGAGTAGAGATACTCTCGCTCTCCATGGAAGCGAGGAACGCGGTCTGTTCCTCGCGGTTCCTTGCGTCCTCCCGCCTCTTCTTCTCCTTACCGAACGAGTCGAATTTTGTTGAGGTTGGCGGCAGCATCAGGTCATAGGATTGGTGGCTCTCGGCGGAAGAAGAGCCGTGTTCATGTAGGTTCTTGTAGCTTCGGTCCTTCTCCGCAGCATCTACCACACCTTGAGCCGTGACCGACTCTTGCGACGAGACCTCCTCTTTCTCTTCTTCGTCGTCGGAGCTAGGCGGCGTTGGAAGTGGTATGCGAGCACCCAGAGGGAACTTGGCCCAACAGGTGGGTAGGCGGCGAGGCATTATGAAGCCGGTGGTAGGTATGTGAGATCGAATAGTTATCCCTGGTACTGATGTTGTTTAGAAGTGTGAAGAGGTGCCAGCACTATTTATAAGCCTGAGAGGAGGAGGCGAGAGTTTTACAACATTAATTGCACACTTATACATCTCACACCAAATCCATAATGCCTCGCCGCTTGGGTGCTGCGCTATCTTTAATAACGCTGCCGACCATTTTTAACGCGTGCCCAGGCAATGCACTGACCGTGGAATAGACTACACCTACCATGCACACCAAGATACACTACGTCTCTTCGCTATCCAGGAAGGCACTGCTATTGACATCTATATGCACTGCCTGTGTTGACTTCATGTCGTGTGCTACCCTGATAAGTTATGGTTGCACTGCCTATGCGGTTTGTGCAGTGTGTTCTCCACCGGTGATGAACGTATGGTTGTGTAGAGTGTATGCACTGCATCCTTATGCTGGAATGCACTGAACCTGCCATGCAGCCGCATATGCACTGCCTGTGGAAATCTTGTGCACTGTATCCGTAGGCAGGAGTGAACCACCCTTTCTTACCATATGCACTGCCTCTATGGAGTGCATGTCGTGTTCTACAGTATAGTGATGTGCGATATATGCACTACCTATATGGAATGTACGTTGTGTGCTACAATATAGTGTTGTGCCAAGTGTGCAAGACTTTTGGCAAGTGCGGTGGACACGGACACATACTATTCATTTAGAAAGGATGCACTGCCTGTGGAAATCTTGTGCACTGCTCTTTAAGTCTTTCATATAGTGATGTGTAGACGACATAAGATAACATGCAACAGCAGTGCATTCAACATGGAATGGAATCGACTTTCGATGTAAACGGGCATATGCAAAATATATCCACTGCATACATAGTACTGCCTGTATAGTTTAGATTGTACTGCTGAGGGAGCTGTGCAATACAACGTGGTTTGGCAATGTATCACCTAGAATAAAGGCCATACAATTATAAATGTAGCATCAGGCGCGTGGTTGCCCTTCCCATCCCAACCTAGTCGTCCCCAGTCGCCAGGACTAACAGAGAGAGTTCGCCTCCTATTCCCATCTCCCCTCCCTCTCAATTTCTCCCCTAAAAACCATCGGATCTAAAGGATTTCGCCGTTGTTTAGCTCCCCAATCTCCCTCTCAAGGTATGCTCAACTGATTCCCTCGTTTTTATCCTATAAATCTTGCACATTTTAGTCTTGTTTGTTTTGAACCATAGTTCTAGATAAGATGGATTCATATGTTTGGTCGATTCATATTATAAATTGTACAGATACAAAAAATTTCACAGCGTTTTAGATATTAAGTTTTTTTTCAATTTGTATATATATGGAGATATGGGTTTTCTAGTTAGCATTCAATGTGATGATGCAATGAGGTTACACTTTTAGGTTGATTATGCTTTTGTACTTTCATTTTCCTATTGATTAGTTACAATATGATTATGCAATGAAGGGTTGGGGTGGTGTCATTTAGCCTTCTGGTATATGAAAAAAAAATTATTTATTTGTGCTTCCTACTTGGCTCACTTACTCCATCCCTAAAATTACTTTATGTTCATTCCAAATTCCAAATATGATGCCCTTTTTCTTATCTTAGCTAGATTTATCATAAATTAACGAGTGCTTTTCATTTTTTTAGGACATGGCACTGTGTTAGGTTTGTTTCACGGACTGTAGTGATGAAACAAAATCAGCCTCGCTATTCCTTGTCCATCTTGTACATGGTCAATTTGAGCGTTCATTGGTATGCATATAATTCTTTCTTTTTAGATTTATTGAATTTTCTTTCCATACAATTGTCATTTATTTAATTATTTTATTAAATTTAGACTATCCCATGCAATATAAGGAGAGAATTCAATAGAATAACAGGACAAAGCATTGAGTTTCAAGCTCTTGGGCGAATTTATGTTGTGGACATGCGCAAAGAGCGAGCAATGATTCGCCTTGCAGGTTCTTCATGGAGAAGGTTTATTTCTGAAAACCAAATCGACTCTGGTGTGTATCTAGTATTTTCAATGGGAGCTCCTTGTCCAAGTATCGCTGTTATGCATATGAACGATGAGGGGGATGAGGATGAGGATGATGAGACCGAGGATGATGAGTGTGATGACGAGGATGGGGGCGAAGAGGGTGAGTCTGATGAGGAGGATCGGGAGGATGAGGAGCAAGAAGGACCATTGGATTATACAATTGTTGCTCAGAGATGCAAGCTTACCAGGAGTGAAAAGTGCTATCTTGTCCATATCATTCCTTCAAAAGAATTGTACGTTGGCCTAGCACTTGTTACTTGCTTGATCAGGACGCATGTTCGCCGTCATGATAGGTATGTTATTAGTTCTCATTATTTTTCGACTTGCTTATTTATTATTGCTTGTTAGTTATTAGATTTCTAACTTCCGCAACTTAATTAGAAACTACCTTCGAGAATGGTTTTTTCTCTTGAAATTGCCAAAGAAGACGTGGCTGGAGTACGGCTTGGTGTAAATGGTGTCGTGAGATTCATTTCGTACAAGACAGGGAGTGATGGTCGAATTATCTTCAGCACCCTTGAGTGGAAGACCTTTGTTGAATGTCATCATGAATGTCTTGAAGTTGGGCAAGCCATTCTCGTCACTGGCAGGACCACTTCAAACCGAAACAGTGAGATAATGTTTGTCATTGACATCATCTTATATGATGACTGCAGTTCCTTCTGATTGTTTATTAGTGCAGATGTAAGTTGTGTTGAACCGCTTGTTGTTATGAACCGCTTGATGTAAGTTTTGAACTGCTTGTTATGTGGTAATGCATTTCGTTATTTCTATTGATTTTGTTTGATGTGCTGTGAATATTCAACTGGATGCATCGGAATTCGTTTCAATTGTCGAATGTTCAATTAATTTTTTAGAAAATTTTAACCTGTTAATTGGATTTTTCTTATTTATGTGCAATTAACTTGCCTACCTTCAAGACCAAATTAGGAATGTACATATGAAATACAAGTATACATTCATATGCTGTAATTACAAACATTACAGAATAATGATAAAAACTAGTTTAATTTATACACACACATTAATTACATTGTACTCCTAATATAATACACACATTAAAATCTGCTAGTTCGGTGCATGCTGCATCATTTGACATTACTAATCCAGTTACGGTTCCCATGCCAAAACTGGATATTGGAAATTACAAAAGACAGCTACAAATTTCCAACCCACAACATGTTCCTGTGCCAGGTCCGGATGTTTTCAACCGCTTGAATGCAAGCCTTTGCATTCCAAGTGCGGAAGCAGGACGAAGTCATCATGCAAGTGATCAAGAAGAAGAGAGGCAGCCTGCTGCAAATGGTACAGATACATTTCAGCTCTTACAGAACTCCAACTGTCTCGATGGAAAACGGGTGGTTGCGAGATCACTGCAATTTGAGTTTGATCTTGTTTCTGATGATCGCATTTCAAAGAAACAGAAGACAGAAGGTAAAAGTGATGATTCGTTTTCTTTCTGGGAAGGAAATGATGAATTTTGGCCTGAAGTTTTAGATCTGGCTAACCTTATGCAGAGAGCGAAAGAAAAACCTATTATCACTTCAGGAACGCAGTCTAAAATAGAAGCTAATCCAACACAACTTAACTTTCTGTCAAGTGAAACGTACATACCAGCATCTGCAAATGTGCATTCATCTGGTATTCAGCACGACGGACAAGTCTCTGATAATTATGATTCGTATGGTTCTATATCAATAAGTGGCAGCACGTCAGTGGCAGACATGTCTATGACACTGAAAAATATAAACCTAGGCAATGACAATGGCGATGCGAGAACATTCTCCCATTCTATGCAGCTTCAGCAGTCTGCCAAAAGTTATACACCAATTAGTGGAGCTTTTGCCACGAAAAATTTCTCTGGAGAAACCAATTCCAGCATAAGAGGTTCAAGTACCAATCATTTATCTGGAGGAATCAATTCCAACATAAGAGATTCACTTACAAATAAAACCACTTATAACAGGAAAAGGTATAACGGTACGACAACTCCTAATTTTCCAATTCAGATACCAAGAGTCAGCAGCATCACTCGCAGTGAAAACATCTCTACTAAACACGCGCAATGTTTGGTCGATACTATTAACAAGTCAAACAGTAGCACATCCTGTCATCCAACTTTCTATTGGAATGCTGGCTTAGGAGAGAAATATGTGCAATCGCAGCATGTTGTGCAGCGGGCATCCACACAGGGGCCTAACATGTTGAACTGCAGAAAGTATGCAGAGACAGCAAGATCGGATAAGACTACAGAACAGGACAAATCAATGGATGGACATGGCTTCATAGAGCAGGATAGAAGAAGCGGAACAAACTCAAGAACAACATTGCAAGACCATGACTCTGAAAATCTAGGACATACAAATCACAGAGATTTTCATACATCAAGTTAGTATTCAAATTCGTGCTCGCGCATACAAATGCAACAGCAGTACGAGGCAACGCATGCTACTACTGGGATGGCAGTATCTCAGAGCCAACTACCATGAAGTAGTTACTCTATAAGACAAATGCACCAAGCTTACAATCCTTAGAGTAACATTGCCAGCAGTCAAATATATAGAGAAAATACAATATCCTCGAGTATGCCTAGGTCAATTTTGAGAAACTGGAAACCAACAACCCAGCTACACAAGAAGCTATCCTGAACGAGAAAACTCTCGAGACCCTAGACTCTAGCATAATAATATATCATTCCGCACTGCTGGACCATCATTTGAGCAGGAAACTTGCAGAAGAAATGTCTCTTTTGCATCAGCATCTATACCAAACATTGGATCAGGTATGCAAACAAACAGTGCTGACAATGCTGAAACAAGAACAGGTATTAATCCCCGCCGAATTCCTTATCCTGTTGTGAAACAATCAAAAGATGTTGAAGTAGCTTTATTTGAATTCATAGTAGAGACCACTCCGAATCAAAAGGCAATAAGGTAACGTTTTGTCTCGCATACTATACTATGAAAATATATTTAATTTTTTTATCGCATTGTAATAATAGAGTATTTCGATTCTATTTTTTCTGTATTCTACTAGCGACAAGGTGGTTCTGTGCAAGAAAAAATGGGCTTGCCAGAGAGTGTTTGGTTTATCAATGCAGGTTTATGGAAGTTTGAATTCACACGTAATGAACTATATGGCAATGCTGGTCATGACATAACAGAAACACAACCTAGATAATAATCAACACAATCATGAATTGTTCCCAACCAGGTACATCATGATGCACGAAGATGCGGTAAGCGAAGTTACAAAGTTTTTTAGTAACACTCGTTCTATCTATACATGTTTTCACGTGCGACTGAACATGCATACATCGATCCATGAACACAGAAATTATGATATCTACTAACTGGTCTGTTTTTTTCTAAAAAATTATGTTATTAGCTTTTGCTCACAAGGCCAGAATTTAATCCAAGATCGTTCAAACGATACTTATCAGAGAATCACATTGGATGGAACCTCGCGAATGTATCAAAGGTAATTTTAAATTTTAGTGTCTACGTTATTTTCTAGTCACATTGTTTTAGATCTGCAAGTCAATTGTTTCGTCTCTTTGTTTGTTTAGATCATCATACCTCTACGGCCCAATGATGTGTGGTATGCCGTGATTGCGGACCTTCAAGGTCGGAAATATGATATTGTTTGTTCGAACGTCATGAACGAGACTGTTGAAGAGGAAGCAGCCATTGTGATAAACAACTTCAAGTTTGCGTTTGAAGAAGCATACAGTTTTTCGTACATGGTTAAATTTCGAAATATGAGAACCACACCTGTTCAGTGGATATCTGACAATGAAAACCAGTTAAGTATCGTTAACACTGCGTGATCCTTGCCCTATTAAAATTTAAAAACTTTGACTGCGTGTTCTTTTCATAGGATCCATGTGGTTTATGAAAAGAAGACACACGCAATGATTCTAGTTGTGGTTTAGAAAAATAAAAACATGTAATGAAACTGGTGGATCCATGTGGTTTATGAAAAGAACAAATATGCCATGACTCTGGTGGATCCATGTGGTTTATAAAAAGAACACACATGCAATGACTCTAGTGGTGCTTTTGTAAAAGAACACACATGCAATAACTCTAGTGGTGGTTTATGAAAAGAACACACATGCAATGATTCTATTGGATACATGTGGTATATGAAAAGAATAAACACGCAATGACTCTAGTGTGGTTTAGGAAAAGAACACACATGTAATTAATCTAGTGGTGGTTTATGAAAAATAACACACATGCAATGACTCTGGTGGATCCAAGTGGTTTA
Source organism: Avena eriantha (assembly GCA_910589775.1). NCBI lineage: Eukaryota > Viridiplantae > Streptophyta > Magnoliopsida > Poales > Poaceae > Avena > Avena eriantha. Next base: position 33,623 of record CAJUXJ010000666.1, on the reverse strand, counting down.
TGAAAAGAACACACATGAAATGACTCAAGTGACGGTTTAGAAAAAATAACAAACATGCAATGAACCTGGTGTATCCATGTGGGTTATGAAAATAACACCCATGCAATGAGTCTAGTTGTGGTAAAAATAACACACATTCAATCACACTGGTGGATCCATGTGCTTTATGAAAAGAACAAACATGCAATGACTCTAGTGGATCCATGTGGTTTATGAAAAGAACACACATGCAATGACTCTAGTTGTGGTTTATGAAAACAACACACATGCAATGTCTCTAGTGGTGGTTTTGAAAAAGAACACACATGCAATTGCACTGGTGGATCCAAGTGGTTTATGAAATGAATACACATGCAATGACTATGGTGGATCCATGTGGTTTATGAAAAGAACACACATGCAATTACTCTAGTGGTGGTTTATGAAAAAGAACACACATGGAATGACTCTGGTGGATCCAAGTGGTTTATGAAAAGAACACACATACAATGACTCTAGTTGTGGTTTATGAAAAGAACGCACATGCAATGACTCTAGTGTTGGCTTTGAAAAATAACACACATTTAATGACACTGGTGGATCCAAGTGGTTTATAAAAAGAACACACACGCAATGACTCTAGGGGATCAATGTGGTTTATGAAAGGAACACGCATGCAATGAATCTAATGGTGGTTTAAGAAAATAACACACATGCAATGACTCTAGTGGTGGTTTATGAAAAGAACACACATGCAATGACTCTGATAGATGCAACTGGTTTATGAAAAGAACACACATGCAATGATTTTGTTGGATCCATGTGTTTTATGAAAACAACACACATGCAATGACTGTAATGTGTTTTAGAAAAAGAACACACATGTAATTACTCTAGTGGTGGTTCATGAAAAAGAACACACATGCAATGAGTCTGGTGGATCCATGTGCTTTATGAAAAGAACGCACATGCGATGACTAAAGTAATGGATTAGAAAAAAGAACAAACATGCAATGAATCTGGTGGATCCATGTGCTTTATGAAAATAAGAAACACGCAATGATTCTAGTGGATCCATGTGGTTTATGAAAACAACACACATGCAATAACTCTATTTGTGGTTTATGAAAAGAACACACATGCAATGACTCTAGTGGTGGTTTTGAAAAAGAACACACGTGGAATTGCACTGGTGGATCCAAGTGGTTTATGAAAAGAAGACACATGCAATGACTCCGGTGGATCCATGTGGTTTATGAAAAAAAACACATGCAATGATTGTAGTGGCGGTTTAGGAAAAGAACACACATTCGATGACTCTAGTGGTGGTTTATAAAAAAGAACACACAAGCAATGACTCTGGTGGATCCAAGTGGTTTATGAAAAGAACACACATGCAATGACTCTAGTTGTGGATTATGAAAAGAACACACATGCAATGACTCTAGTGGTAGCTTTGAAAAAGAACACAAATTTAATGACACTGGTGGATCCAAGTGGTTTATAAAAAGAACACACAGGCAATGACTCTAATGGATCCAAGTGGTTTATGAAAGAAACACACATGCAATGACTCTAGTGGTTGTATAGGAAAAGAACACACATGCAATGACTCTAGTGGTGGTTTATGAAAAGAACACACATGCAATGACTCTGGTGGATCCATGTGGTTTATGAAAAGAACACACATGCAATGACTCTAGTTGTGGCTTAGGAAAAGAACACACATGCAATGACTCTAGTGATGGTTTAGAAAAAGAACAAAAATGCAATGACTCTTGTGGATTCATGTGGTTTATGAAAAGAACACACATGTAATGACTCTGATGGATCCATGTGGTTTATGAGAAGAACACATATGCAATGACCCTAGTTGTGGTAAAAAGAACACACATTCAATGACACTGGTGGATCCATGTGGTTTATGAAAATAACACACATTTAATGACACTGGTGGATCCAAGTGGTTTATGAAAGGCACACATATGCAATGATTGTAGTTGTGGTTTATGAAAAGAACACACATGCAATGACTCTAGTGGGTGTTGAAAAAGAACACAGATGCAATTGCACTGGTGGATCCAAGTGGTTTATGAAAAGAACACACATCCAATGACTCTAGTGGATCCATGTGGTTTGTGAAAATAACACACATGCAATGGCTCTAGTTGTGGTTTAGGAAAAGAACACGCATGCAATGACTCTAGTTGTGGTTTATACAAAAGAACACACATGCAATGACTCTAGTTGATCCAAGTAGTTTATGAAAAGAACACACATGCAATGACTCTAGTGGTGGTTTAGAAAAAATAACAAACATGCAATGACACTGGTGGATCCATGTGGTTTATGAAAAGAACACACCTGCAATGACTCTGGTGGATCAATGTGGTTTATGGAAAGAACACACATGCAAGGACTCTTGTTGTGGTTTAGGAAAACAACACACATTCAATGACAGTAGTGGATCCATGTGGTATATGAAAAGAATAAACATGCAATGAGTCTAGTGGATCCATGTGGTTTATGAAAAGAACACACATGAAATGACTCTTTTTGTGGTTTAGGAGAAGAACGGACATGCAATGACTTTGGTGGATCCATCTGGTCTATGAAAAGAACACACATGCAATGACTCTAGTGGATCCATATGTCTTTTAGGAAAAGAACACACATGCAATTACCCTAGTGATGGTTTAGAAAAAAGAACAAACATGCAATGACTCTGGTGGATCCATGTGGTTCATGAAAAGAACACATGCAATGACTATGGTCGATCCATGTGGTTTATGAAAAGATTACACATGCAATGACTCTAGTTGTGGTAAAAAGAACACATATTCAATGACACTGGTGGATCCATGTGGTATATGAAAAGAACAAACATGGAATGACTCTAGTGGATCCATATGGTTTATGAAAAGAACACACATCCAATCAATCTAGTTGTCGTTTATGAAAAGAACACACATGCAATGACTCTAGTGGTGCTTTTGAAAAAGAACACACATGCAATGGGACTGGTGGATCCAAGTGGTTTATGAAATGAACACACATGCAATGATTTTGGTGGATCCATGTGGTTACAAAAAGAACACACATGCAATGACTCTAGTGGTGGTTTAGGAAAAAGAACACAAATGTAATGACTCTAATGGTGGTTTATAAAAAGAACACATGCAATGACTCTAGTGGATACAAGTGGTTTATGAAAAGAACGCACATGCAATGACTCTAGTGGTGGTTTAGAAAAAACAACAAACATGCAATGACACTAGTGGATCGATGTGGTTTATGAAAAGAACAAATTAGCAATGACTCTAGTGGATCCATGTGGTATATGAAAAGAACAAACATGCAATGACTCTGGTGGATCCATGTGTTTTATGAAAAGAACACACATGCAATGACTCTAGTTGTGGTTTATGAAAAGAACACACATGCAATGACTCTAGTGGTGGTTTTGAAAAAGAACACACGTGCAATGGTACTGGTGGATCCAAGTGGTTTATGAAAACAACACACATGCAATTACTCTGGTGGATCCATGTGGTTTATGAAAATAACACACATGCAATGACTCTAGTGGTGGTTTAGGATTAAAACATACATGCAATGAGTCTAGTTGTGGTTTTGAAAAAGAACACACATTTGATGACATTGGTGGATTGACAGCACGTGTATTAACAAGCTCGTTGGGGAACCCCAAGAGGAAGGTATGATGATCACAGCAGCAAGTTTCCCTCAGTTATGAAACCAAGGTTTAATCGAAACAGTAGGAGCAAGGAAACACCTCAAAGGTGTTGCTAGCTGAGCCTTGGCAGGGCGCACTACCGGTGCTAGTAGAAACGTGGAGACCTGCACATCACAACCACAGAACTTTGTCCCCAACTTGCGATGAGGTTGTCAATCTCACCGTGTTTTGCTGAAAACAAAGGATTAAATGTATCGAATGGAAGGAAGTAATTGTTTACAGAAAGTAAACACAAAGCAGTAAACAATTTGTAGATTGTATGTAAAAGAAAAGGACCGGGATCCATAGTTCACTAGAGGTGGCTCTCCTTAAGATAGACAACATGCTGGGTGAACAAATTAGAGCGGTCTATGGCCCTCTGGCTTTGGTCTACTATTTTGCGGGATGTAGCTTATAGCTACCCCTGAATCATCTTGACTCCTTTGGAACTTTATTGGGCATTACAACATTATACATAGACCGCCATCCAACTGCATCTATGACTAATAATCCACCTTCAGGTTATCATCCGAACCCCCTCAAGTATTAAGTTGTAAGCAACAGATTATTGATTTACGAATTGCGTGTAATGTAAATAATACGATTGGTCTATGAACAAAGGATGGTTGTTTTCTCCCTAGTAGCAACAACACATCTAGTACCTTAGAGATTTCTGTCACTTCCCCAAATTACCAGAGGCATGAACCCACTATCGAGCATAAATACTAACTCTTGGAGTTGCTAGCATCTACTTCGCCAAGATAGCTACTAACAACGGAAAGCATGCAATTTCACAAATAACAAAGACATTATAGAATCAATAATCAATATGAAATAGCATCTCAATATCCATTGAATCCCCGCAAACACAACATGCAGAATTACAAATAGATGATCTTGATCATGAACGGAGCTCACAAGATCTAAACATGAAAGCACAAAGGAGGAGAACCAGCCATCTAGCTACTACATGGATCCGTAGTCCAAGGATGAACTACTCACGCATCACCGGCAGGGTGAATTCCCCTCTCCGGTAGGGTGCCGGGAAGAGCTTCAGATCTCTCCCGATCTAGGGATGGAGATGACAGCGGCTACAGACTCTTTCGTAGATTTTTGATCTGGTACTTAGGGTTTTCATCCCGTGGGCATCTTATAGGCGGAAGGAGAAGCCGAGGGGGTGCCTAGGCTGGCCACACCACCCCCTGGCGCGGGCCAAGCCTGGCCGCGCGGCCAGGTGGTGTGGCCGCCCTCTGGCCCTTCTCCGTCTCGTATTTTGGCATCTGATGACTTCCGGAAAAATAGGCACTTTCGATTTTGTCCCGTCCAATTCCGAGAATATTCATCTTCTGACTTTCCTAGAACCAAAAACAGCAGAAAACTGGCAGCTGGTACTATGGCTCTTGTTAATAGGTTAGTCCAAGAAATCATATGAAAAGTACTCCAAAGTGTGGAAAAACACAAGAAAGTGGATAAAACCAAGCATGCAACATCAAAAATTGTAGATACATTTGCAATGTATCCACATCCCCAAGCTTAACTCCTGCTCGTCCTCGAGTAGGTAAGTGATAAAAAGAAAGAATAATTTTTGAGGTGACATGCACCATCAAAGACTTGATCAAAGTATTTGTAAAACATTCAAAGCTGGGATCATAGTACTTCAATCATAACATGAAAGACAAGTTTCTAGCAATAAGACAAAGAAACTATGATGCAACATGAAAAGGCACGAACAAAAGATTCATGAATAACAATGCTTTGCAAGACATTTGTTTGTTTCACATAAAGAAAACATAGCATAATAGTATTTAGCTTGTCCCTCATAGAGTAGCAAATATAAATGCATAGGACACCTTCAAAGTTCAGAAGAGTGACTAGATACAAGTAGTTTAAAACAAGCAATATCAAGTTATGCATCAATCAACTACTCTTGGGACAATGCACATAGAACTAAGAATGGCCACTATGCTCTCAAAGTAAGTGCATAAAGGTAGAAGGTGGAGACTCAATATAATGGTGGAAGAAGGGCCTTTATAAAAGGAAGTAGGGATTCAAGTCTCATAAAGAGCTTCCAAAAATTATGGTACTTATAGCTTTCAGCTCTCATTGCCCCTATCATAAGCATCTTGAAGGTGATTAATGTTAAAGTGAACAAACTATGGTGTACATGCTTGATGAAGTATATGTTAGAAATCTCATGTCCCTTGTATACGAGGTCCGCTCCTCTTGCTACTCAATTTTAGTCACCGGTAAGTTCTTGTCATTGTAAGTATATGTGTATCATAGAGAACCGCCAACGGGGTACCCCTTGCCTGATGATACGGAAGAATCCCCATATCAAAATGACAAGGCAAGCAGACAACGAGCATCTCAGCAATCTTCTTATTTACCATGGGAATATGGTGCTTTTTTTCTCTATTTCCTCTTTTCATAATCTCATTTTTTTTCTCTTTTTTCTCAATATAGGACTCTTTTTTTATATAAGAAGAATGCTTCATAGACAGCTCATTATGGTTACGCTGCAGGTTTCCACCATATCAGCATGGATTAGACCAGCGGTCCAGCCATTTCTCTAACACATATACATAACTCCATGGACTTACAAGCTCCCCTTTCATTTCACACTGACGACATCCATATACAAAAGAGCATGATATCAACTAGGTACAAAGTACCAAGTGCAATGTTGAAAGCGTTCCCCATGACATGATGGTTCTGCTAATTCCCAACAAATAAGTGCAAGCATATACAACATAGATGACACAATGGTTCAAGTTTATTAAGGGCAAGAAAAGTAAAGTGTGCCATCAAGTTCGTGAGAGCTTTAATCACTAGTTTTCTCATAACAAGTTTAATTTGGAAGGTAAATAAGAGCATGAATATACTTGGAATAGCATAAGCTAGTAGGTAGGTATGGTGGACTCTTTGGAATAACTTGGTTTAAGGAGTTGGATGCATGAGTGGAACTCAAACTTGGTTGTGGAGGCTAGCAAAAGACTGGGAGTGACAAACTAAGAGAGCAATAATGGCCATAATCATGCAGAGCGACAAATCATCATTAATCAAAGCATAACGTGATACTACAAGTTGAAAACTAAAGGATCATAAAAGCTATGGTGACTTGAGATAGTCATAACATGGTGTGAGCATGCGCCAAGTCAACCCAAATAAAGCATCAAAGGAGAATACCACTATACTATGCTTTAATATGCTAAAACAAAGCATGATTCATCCAAGGCACATTAAGCAATCTCAATTGTTTATAACAAGTCATGCTATAGCAAAGAATACTAAGCATAAAGCCAAAACAATATCAAGCATGGCATGACAGAGCATAGGCCACAGTAAAAAATGAGCTCTTTTTACCACATGAGCATAACTTTCCTACTCTTTTCCAATCCAAACCAAACTATTTGAAAACCAATGTATGAACAACCAATTGATTCAGCAAACTAAGAAAACCAAGCAAACGAAAAACCAAGACGAAAATGAAAAAGAAGACGCTCCAAGAACAACACAACTGTGCATGAAACAATAAAAATGAAGCGTTTGGAAGAAACCTGGGATTTTTATTGATGAAGAAGGGGATTCCTTGGGCATCCCCAAGCTTTTATGCTTGTACTTATTGGATATTACTTGGGGTGACATGCTTGGCATCCCCAAGCTTGAGATTTAGTCCATCCTTCATCTCATTACTCATTCCTTCCATACACCTGAAATTTTTCCTTCATACAAAACTTCACACAATCTTTATTAGCAACATTGGTGCACTCAAGATAATTAGTCTTAAAGTTCAGTTCTAACACCAAATAAACTTCCATTATAACACTAGCTACTGAAGCACTTCCCTCAAAAAGATCAATTCCCCAAAAGAACTCAAAAAGGAACCAACAAGAAGCAAATGCAGAAAATGGCAGAAATCTGTCAAAACAGACCAGCAGGTAGAGACGGTTTTTTTCGAAGACCTTCTGTTTCTCAAATCAAAAAGTGTTGAACTAACGAAAGTTAGATAAGAACCTGGGGCAGAAGCACAAACATTCGCGCCTCAAAAAGACGTTCAGAGGTTTTACATGATTTTGTACGGTGAAGCACATAAATCTATTTCGGGACAGCAACTTTCCCAATCATTATTTCTCTCTCATTAGAGGTTACTCTTGGCCAAAAAGCAAAGAAAAAGGATAAGGAGCGGTTATTAATGAGGTAATAACTTCCAAGACTCATCTAAAACTTTATGGATATCTCCCAGTAAGTACTTTTCTTTAACGCCTTTATGTTAGGCATAAGAAGCAAGAAAAGGGATCAAGTATTCTCAAATGAAGAAGCATTAAGATCAATACCAGAAATATCTTCAACAAGGCAAGGTATCACATCCAAATAAGTTCTAGAGGATCCTCTCTCAGTGCTCTTAGGTTCACTACTTTCATCAAAAGGGTTTTCAGGAACGATCCAATCAAGATTCTTTTCTATGGCTTCATGCATTGCTACTAGTTTAAAGGGTATTGGTATTCTAGGTTCGTCCCCATTAGGTTCGGTTCGGTTCATCTTTTCTCATGTACCAACAACATCTACACATGAGCCTAGCATATTGAAACGTTCAAAGACTTTCCTAGCTTTCTTGGCAACATCATAGAACTCCTTAAACAAAGTTTCTAGAATAAAATCCCTCTTTTCAGGGTCCTCAATTTCTTTAAGCTTAAGAAACATTACTTGCATTAAGGGGTTGATGTTAACAAACCTAGCTTCTAACAAGTGAATTAAAGAAGTTGCAGCAATCTCATAGTTTGGAGCATGTTCTTCAAGGGATCTATCCTTAGTATCTTCATGCTTACTAACATGATTAAAGAATTCTTCAATATTATCTTTCCCAATTATAGAACCACTACCAATTGAAAGGTCTTTCAGGGTGAATTTAGGGATCAACATGGTGAGCTAAGGAAGAGGTGGCAACTAAAGGAGACTTAAATTTTTTTGTTTTTGATAAAGAAAGCAAACTAGTAAAACTAATTTTTTTGTGTTTTTGATAAAGAAACAAGCAAACAAAAAAAAAGAAACTAAGCAAAAAAAATAACAAAGTAAAGAGATTGGTTATGAGGGACTCCCCTTATGAAGATGTCCTTGACTCCCCGGCAACGGTGCTAGAAAAGTGCTTGATGGCTCGTGTATTAACAAGCTCGTTGGGGAACCCCAAGAGGAAGGTATGATGAGCACAGCAGCAAGTTTCCCTCAGTTATGAAACCAAGGTTTAATCGAACCAGTAGGAGCAAGGAAACACCTCAAAGGTGTTGCTAGCTGAGCCTTGGCAGGGCGCACTACCGGTGCTAGTAGCAATGTGGAGACCTGCACAACACAACCACATAACTTTGTCCCCAACTTGCGATGAGGCTGTCAATCTCATCGTGTTTTGCTGAAAACAAAGGATTAAACGTATCGAATGGAAGGAAGTAATAGTTTGCAGAAAGTAAACACAAAGTAGTAAACAGTTTGTAGATTGTATGTAAAAGAAAAGGACCGAGATCCATAGTTCACTATAGGTGGCTCTCCTTAAGATAGATAACATGCTGGGTGAACAAATTATAGCGGGGCAATTGAAAAACATCGAGAAAGCAATACATGCATATAATAAGCATCTTGACTCCTTTGGAACTTGATTGGGCATTACAACATTATACATAGACCGCCGTCCAACTGCATCTATCACTAATAATCCACCTTCAAGTTATCATCTGAACCCCCTCAAGTATTAAGTTGCAAGCAACAGATTATTGCTTTACGCATTGCGTGTAATGTAAACAATATGATTGTTCTATGAACAAAGGACTGTTGTTTTCTCCCTAGTAGCAATAGCAGATCTAGTACCTTAGAGATTTCTGTCACTTCCCCAGATTACCAGAGGCATGAACCCACTATCGAGCATAAATACTAACTCTTGGAGTTGCTAGCATCTACTTGGCCAAGATAGCTACTAACAACGGAAAGCAATTTCACAAATAACAAATACATTATAGAATCAATAATCAATCTGAAATAGCATCTCAATATCCATCGGATCCCCGCAAACACAACATGCAGAATTACAAATAGATGATCTTGATCATGAACGGAGCTCACAAGATCTAAACATGAAAGCACAAAGGAGGAGAACTAGCCATCTAGCTACTACATGGATCCGTTGTCCAAGGATGAACTACTCACGTATCACCGGCAGGGTGAATTCCCCTCTCCGGCAGGGTGCCGGGATGAGCTTCAGATCCCTCCTGGTCTAGGGATGGAGATGATGGCGGCTACAGACTCTTTCGTGGATTTTTGATCGAGTACTTAGGGTTTCGTCCCGAGGGCATCTTATAGGCAGAAGGAGAGGCCGAGGGGGTGCCTGGGATGGCCAGACCACCCCCTGGCGCGGGCCAAGCCTGGCTGCGCGGCCAGGTGGTGTGGCCGCCCTCTGGCCCTTCTCCGTCTTGTATTCTGGCATCTGATGACTCCCGGAAAAATAGGCACTTTGGCTTTTGTCCTGTCCAATTCCGAGAATATTCATCTTCTGACTTTCCTGTAACCAAAAACAGCAGAAAATAGGCAGCTGGCACTGTGGATCTTTTTAATAGGTTAGTCCAAGAAATCATATAAAAAGTACTCCAAAGTGTGGACAAAACACAAGAAAGTGGATAAAACCAAGCATGGAACATCAAAAATTAAAGATTCATTTGCAATGTACCATGGATCCAAGTGGGTTATGAAAAGAACACACATACAATTACTTTGGTGGATCGATGTGGTTTATGAAAATAACACGCATGCAATGACTCTAGTGGTGGTTTAGGAAAAGAACACACATGCAATGACTCTAGTGGTGGTTTTGAAAAAGAACACACATTTGATGACACTGGTGGATCCATGTGGTTGATAAAAAGAACAAACATGCAATGACTCTTGTGGATCCATGTGGTTTATAAAAAGAACACACATGCAATCACTCTTGTTGTGATTTATGAAAAGAGCACACATGCAATGACTCTAGTGGTGGTTTTGAAAAATAGCACACATGCAATGGCACTGGTGGATCCAAGTGGTTTATTAAAAGAACATAGATGCAATGACTCTGGTGGATCCATGTTGTTTACAAAAAGAACACACATGCAATGACTCTAGTGGTGGTTTAGGAAAAGAACACACATGCAATGACTCTAGTGGTGGTTTATGAAAAGAATATACATGCAATGTCTCTGGTGGAACCAAGTGGTTTATTAAAAGAACACACATGCAATGACACTAGTGGTGGTTTAGAAAAAATAACAAACATGGAATGACACTTGTGAATCCATGTGGTTTATGAAAAGAACATACATGCAATGACTCTGGTGGAGCCATGTTGGTTATTAAAATAACACACATGTAGTGACTGTAGTTGTGGTTTAGAAAAAGAACACACATTCAATGACATTGGTGGATCCATGTGGTATATGAAAATAACAAACATGCAATGACTCTGATGGATCCATGTGGTTTATCAAAAGAACACACATGAAATGACTCTAGTTGTGGTCTATGAAAAGAACACGCATGCAATGAATCTAGTGGTGGTTTTCAAAAAGAAGACACATTTAATGACACTGGTGGATCCAAGTGGTTTATGAAAAGAACACACATGCAATGACTCTAGTGGATCCATGTGGTTTATGAAAAGAACACACATGCAATGATTCCAACGGTGGTTTATAAAACGTGCAATGACTCTAATGGATCCAAGTAGTTTATGAAAAGAAAACACATGCAATGACTCTAGTGGTGGTTTAGAAAAAAATAACAAACATGCAATGAAAATGGTGGATCCATGTGGTTTATGAAAAGAACACACATGCGATGACCCTTAATGATCCTGGTTTATTAAAATAACACTCATGCAATGACTCTAGTGGTGGTTTGGAAAAAGAACACACATTCAATGACACTGGTGGATCCATGTGGTATATGAAAAGAACAAACATGCAATGACCCTCGCGGATCCATGTGGTTTATGAAAAGAACACACATGCAATGACGCTAGTTGTGCTTTATTAAAAGAACACACATGCAATGACTCTAGTGGTGGCTTTGAAAAAGAACACACATGCAATGGCACTGGTGGATCCAAGTGGTTTATGAAAAGAACACACATGAAATGACTCTGGTGGATCCATGTGGTTTATGCAAAGAACACACATGCAATGACTCTAGTGGTGGTTTAGGAAAAGAACACACATGCAATTACTCGAGTGGTGGTTTTGAAAAAGAACACACATGTAATGATTCTAGTGGATCCATGTGGTTTATGAAAATAACACACATGCAATGACTCTAGTGGTGGTTTAGGAAAAGAGCACACATGCAATGACTCTAGTGGTGGTTTTGAAAAAGAACACACATTTAATGACACTGGTGGATCCAAGTGGTTTATGAAAAGAACACACATGCAATGATTCTAGTGGATCCATGTGGTTTATCAAAATAACACACATGCAATGACTCTAGTGGTGGTGTTGAAAAAGAACACACATTTAATGACACTGGTGGATCCATGTGGTTTATGAAAAGAACACACATGCATTGACTCTAGTGGTGGTTTTGAAAAAGAACACACATGTAATGGCACTGGTGGATCCAAGTGGTTTATGAAAAGAACACATATGAAATGGCTCTAGTGGATCCATGTGGTTACGAAAAGAACACACATGCAATGACTCTAGTGGTGGTTTAGGAAAAGAACACACATCCAATGACTCTAGTGGTGGGTTATAAAAAGAACACACATGCAATGACGCTACTAGATCCATGTAGTTTATGAAAAGAACGCACATGCAATGACTCTAGTGGTGGCTTAGAAAAAATAACAAACATGCAACGACACTTGTGGATCCATGTGGTTTATGAAAAGAACACACATGCAATGACTCTAGTGGATCCATGTGGTTTATTAAAATAACACACATGTAATTATTCTAGTTGTGGTTTAGAAAAAGAACACACATTCAATGACATTGGTGGATCCATGTGGTATATGAAAAGAACAAACATGCAATCACTCTGGTTTATCCATGTGGTTTATTAAAAGAACACACATGCAATGACTCTAGTTGTGGTTTATGAAAAGAATACACATGCAATGACAGTAGTGGTGGTTTTTAAAAAGAACACACATGCAATGGCACGGGTGGATCCAAGTGGTTTATGAAAAGAACACACATGCAATGACTCTGGTGGATCCATGTGGTTTACGAAAAGAACACACATGCAATGACTCTAGTGGTGTTTTAGGATAAGAACACACATGCAATGACTCTAGTGGTGGTTTAGGAAAATAACACACATGCAATGACTCTAGTGGTGGTTTATGAAAAGAACACACATGCAATGACTCTAGTGGATCCATGTGGTTTATGTAAAGAACACACATGCAATGACTCTTGTGGGTGTTTAGAAAAAATAACAAACATGCAACGACACTGGTGGATCCATGTGGTTTATGAAAAGAACACATATGCAATGACTCTAGTGGATTCATGCGGTTTATTAAAATAACACACATGTAATTACTCTAGTTGTGGTTTATAAAAAGAACACACATTAAATGACACGGGTGGATCCATGTGGTATATGAAAAAGACAAACATGCAATCACTCTGGTGGATCCATGTGGTTTATTTAAAGAACACAAATGCAATGACTCTAGTTGTGGTTTATGAAAATAACACACTGTTGGGGATCGGTGCGGAAAACAAAAATTTCCCTACGATGTAACCCCAAAACTTGCCTAGGATCTATCTATGTAGTAATGCAGTAACGGCCGATGCGTAGAGAATACATACCCTTGTAGACCGTACGCGGTTAACATTCCGTGTGGAACGTGGTTGAAGTAGTCTTACTCGTAGCTGACTTCAACGCCGCGAAGCTCCTCGCAATTCACCCTTGCTCCTTCTTGATCTTCATCATATTCATCGTGCAATAGCTCCGGCTCACGACATTCTAGCGCCCCAAGTGTTGCGCCTGGTGTCTTCGTACACATCCGGTGCACGATGAGACCTCCGGCTCCCTAATCCCGTCGGGAGTGCGGAAGTTGATATCCGGCTAGGAATCCCTGTAGCGCAACGGCGTACTGTAGGTGTGCCTCGATCGCACAGCCCAGACTTGGGGCCAATGTCACGAGGTATAGAGAGAGGGAGTGGGAGAAAGTCAACCAAAGGACTTCTCCAATTGTGTATTTTTGGTGTGTTTAATCCCACCCATGGGCACCCCTTTATATAGGGTAAGGGGGTGTACCTTTCTCAAAGGCTAAGCCATGTGGGACTAATACTAAAGGAAAAAGTCAGCAGAAATTCGGACTACCAAATGGGTTGTTTCTACTTAGCCCAATAGGCAAACAAAAAATTCTAAATAAAAATAAAACAGAAAACAACAGGGGCTGGCCAGGTGGGCCTTGGCGCGGCCCACCCCGCGCCCAGCACTCCGCCGCGGCGGCCGGGAAGGAGTGTCTTGGGTTGGCCGGCGCCCGCCCGGCGGCCTAGCTCCCTGCCCCTAGCGCCAACTCCCCGTGCGCCCTTGTGGGCCGGGTCGAGCAGGCCCAGACGGTTGGTAGCTTCGGCCAGCCCCGGGCGGCGCGCATTATTTGCCGCCCGCTAGCGAGCGTGCCCTGCTATCTGCCGCCTAGTGCGGCGGCTATTATCCGCCGCCCACTTGGGCTGGCTGTTTTCCTTTTTCCTTTTATTTTCCTGCAGTTTTATTTCTAGGCTATTTCCCTCCGGGATTTAGCCTAATATAAAAGTTGACTTTATTCTTAATCTAAATATTATTTAAAATATTAATTCATAATTAACATATAATAAATATATATTTAAATTCTGATTTTTCCGAAAATACTTTTCCGGACTTTTCCTTTATTCTTTCTCCGAACAAGTTCGGATCTCTACGCGGACCAATTCCGGCTTTCTCTCTTTCTCTACTGTGATTCCTCCTTACGAATGATCGCTCTCATCGTACCCTTAAGTGTATCCTCTCACGGCTCGGGAATGCTCTAAACATGATCTGTATCAATGATCAATAGAGGGACCAGGGATATCCATGTGACCCCTATGCATTCCTAATGACAATGTTGTTTGAACCGTCTAAATGTAGCATCCTCTTCCTTTTGTTTCTCGATACAACTTGTCCGAGATCCGATCACTAGTATCCCATACCTTTGTTCAATCTCGTTCACAACAATTTATGTTTTCTTGTTACCGTGATATTACATCCCCGTGACCGAGTCACATGTTGCAACAATTATAGATGTAATATCACCAAGTCGGCCGTTTGTATCTTTACCCGTCATGTGGGTGAACAAATCCCGGTCTTGCAGTCACATGTCATCTACTGTTCCTTCAGAATACCCAACATACACCTTTATAGCCACCGCATTACCAGATGACGTTTGATGCAGTCAAAGCATCCTAGGGAAACAGTGAGTAATATGAGCTCACAATCTAAGGAGAAGGAGTGTATGTATAGTTGTTGGAACAATGAACTGTATAACTTGATCGTGTTGCAATCCTTCGAGGAATGTCCAACCACATAATTCTCCAATGATATGATCTCGTTGTCAGTCGGCATCAATGCCCATGATCTTGAAACCCAGATCATCTTCTTGACCAACAAACTAGTATGAATAGAGGCTACTAGGGCTTGCTTGTTTCATACCACACCTGTACCAATGTTTCTACTTGGCACAGTTCTAGCACAATATGAAACTATTATAAACTCATTGAGATATGACAATAAAAACCTATTTCTTATTTGCCTCTAGGGCATATCTCCTTTAGTCTCCCACTTGCACTAGAGTACAAATAAACTAGCTTGCATTTTACTCATATAAACCATATACCATATGCGTTTACAGATCATGCATGCTCATGCGCCATGTCATGTCCATGTTCTGTTTTACCAGATCATTATGTCTTTTGCAAATCGTTAATGTCTTCCTAATCTGACATTCACTCCATTATCTTTTAATGGGTCGAAGTATTTGTTTGGAAACAAAGAGAGACTTTTGTTTCTAGTGTTTTTGATGACGGTTTTTTCACGTTGTCATCTAAACTTCAAAACACACTTTGCTATCCTTTGTGTATATACTATAGTCATGGCAGCAGAACGAGGCCGGATTCCAGGAGCTTACAGTGACGTTAGATCAACCTCGAGGGCTTTCTCATGGGCACTGGGCCTAGGACACGTCATTCTACATTAAAAGCAAACTATCCCCGCCATAACATTATACAGCACATTAGATGTAGCCTTTATACTTCTATATCTATGTAGATCCTAGTGCATGAAATGCAACTATGCCACTTACATTGCTTCTTGCCATTTAAGTACAAACTTAACTCTGGTTTAGTGATCAACTCAGGAATCACTTAAAGACATGTTCTTACAGGTAAGAGCTAGTCCTCCCAACCAGAAACTTGGGTCACATTATGTCGAGTATACAACATGGTTATGTGGAAGAACCTATGACTGAGTCATAGGAGATGCAACGCATCTCTTTCTTTCAACCATAGTTGCAATACTCAATGCTTCATATAGTAAGAACTTCTTTCTCACCCTGTTCCATTCCGAGCTTCTTTAGAATCTTGTCTTAGGACATTCCGAACATCTTTCAGGATCAAGTCCAAGAAGCATTCGATATTCAGTGTTTATTAAACTCACCAATCTATCTCGATAGATCTTATTGTTTAATAACTTCAACTTCATCCTTACTTAAATACTATTAACACCAATCACATCATTCACATATGTCGTCCACATATCACAGAATGATTTTACGCTCCCACTCAAATATGACATTCATGTTTGAGATCTAGGGATTTCACTTAGCTCCCACTCAAAATATGTCAGCTACATATTATGAATTAGCCAAGCTGATTTGCTCCCACTCAAATCTAGGTCATCTCGATAAGCTTGGACATTCCAAAATTCTTTGATGATCATCAAATCGAGAATTCCACTAACGAGATTTCAATGACAATTCATTTCTTGTACTTAGGTCCATCACGCTTCTTTGTATTTCATAGGTATGTCTTGTTCAAAACATCACAAGTGAATCAACAATATAATTCCACAAACTTGTAGAATATATAGTTGAATCCTACTTTCTAAAAGTATTCCCTGAAACTTTATGATCATTATCAACAGTTTCTCCTCTATTTGTAGAGTTTGGTTTCACGAAACAAATTCCGCTGTGCCACTCAACAATCCAGAGGTAAGGTCAAATACCTTGTTTTGATCTTTTACTTTCTTCCACCTGTATCTTCATCAAGACACATCAACTTAGGACAACAACAGGTTTGTCCCTTGTGGAAGATGCATTCATAGCTTCCTAAGAATGCTCTATAAAGAATTCTTTATTCGCCACGACTTCGACTTGTCAAAATCTCCAGAAACTCGAACGTGCCATAACACGTATGGTGTTGTTTCCACAAATCTTTTAGATGTTCCATTGTATTTCAAATGAGTGTTTGCTTATTTTGATCTTTAACTCTAAACGACAACTATAACCCCTATAAGAGATAATACTATACCATATGTATCTTAATATATGATGATTACGATGTTTAGACATTTCAACATAGTTTGAATTCGTCCAATTATCATAATTTGTGAAAACATCTTTCACAAGTTCTTTTTTATACTAAACTTAACTTGAATACTTTAAGTCATGTCGATCAAATCGAAGAGACTTTGTATTCTTGTTAATTTCAATATCCCATTTAGTCATGAACTCATTTGAACAATTCAAATCATTTCAAACTTCATGTTTCATTAAGTAAATACACTTATTCACTTAAGTCCACAATAAATGACATCCACTACTTGTTGAAAATATGATAGATCACTATGTATAAGATTCAAAATTTCTTCGCATATCACCGTTTTACCAGAATGCGGAGTTTTAGTCATTCTTCCCAAGAGGCATGGTTTTGCAAAGTCTCTAGATTAAGCATCTAGGACCCCGATCTTTCATAAAGAATATGCAATAACCAAAATGACTTAAACTGTAGTGTCTTTTCATTATTAAGCTTTGGATATCTTTTAGCATTCTGATCCTTTATAAATGTTTAAACTATTATCATTAACATAGTGATGAGAATAACTTATTTGTAATCATAATGTGACCATAAGGTATTGTTCATAAGAATAGTACAAACTGGCTTGTAACTTGTTCATATGAATAATCGTCTCGCCAAAAGCAAGACACACAAACATGGATTACAAATTTATATTCAAGTCCACTAATCCAAATGTTAAACTTTGAGGGAAGAGGTGATGTCGGCCATCAACTATTTTGCTTGCCATCATCGTTGCCTCAAATCTAGCAATTCTCAAGCAGATCATCCTGTTTTTCACAAAATGGGACAAGTATCAATTACTTTGCAAACTGCAATGAGTTCTGCAAGAACCACATTTATAATTTGTATATCTTAAATATACCTTTTTATCTATGACCTCGTTTTGCAATCAAGCCCTTCTAAGAGTTCTTAACTCTAATGCAAGATCGCTGAGTGCTTTTCCAAACATTCCCGAGTCATCGAATTATCTCCTAATGGTTATTGTATCAAGAAGAGAAGATCACCTTTTACAAGGATATCCCTCAGGCGTGGGTATTAATCTATGAAGTTAGACCCTTTTGCTAAGTACCAAATTAAGCAATATATTCCCATGGTCTCAAAGGACCTCACGGGGATAGGCTAAGATCTACTAAGATATTTGCAAACAGACATTTAGACTAAGTTTATAATAAGAGATCAATTTATAATTGGTCTCCACGAAAACGATCATCCCCTGGACGATTTTAGTGATCGCATGATCCCTATCCTCTGCACCTCCCCCGACCATCACTGCCATCAGTGCATTATCAAAGGTAGGCATTCACTAATGCCAATCACATCATCCATGTGACTCATGCTCGATCTATCGATCTCTTGTGTTCCGAGGCCATGTCTATACATGCTAGGCTCGCCAAATATAACTTGTGTGTATTCGCTGTGCAACATGGCTTACACCCACTGTATGCGAACGTAGATATGTCTGACACCCAAGCCTGTAACCCTGGATCGCCTCATACTGAAGAACTTTCTTGGTGGTGCACACACAAGGGGAACACGGAACATTGGAATTAAATAGGGATTATCTTATTTGCTACCGGTGAGTATCTAAATACTAGCAGACAATAAGATGTAAAAGACTGGTATCAACATCATATGTATAATGTGATATGATATGGTCTTTCTTGCGTCTTGATCTCCATCGAGCGCTTCAGCATGATCTCCATCTCGCCCTTGGTTTGACGCCAAGTCCACGACGCCGCCACCAGGTCGTCCATCAGAACGATGACTATTACTATACTACTTAGTAACAGAAAAGTAAACTACTTTACCTTCCCAATGACCAATGCCATATCATAATCACATGCCCCCCTGCAAAATAAAGTTAGACGCCTCTACTTTATCTATTGCAAGTTTTACGTGGTTGTTAGGGATTTTGCACTAGAACCGTTTCTAAACTACGAACTTCCAACCACAACATGGATCCGACAGTTGTCTCTACTACACCCCTTTCGGGGCCCTCCGTTGTAAATGCTATATCAACTATCGAATGAGAGACAGACACCCGCTAGCCACTTATCCGTACAAGCCGTATGTTGAGCGTGGAACCAATCTCGCGTACGAATACGTAAGGTCGGTCTCGGCCGCTTCATCAAACAATACCGCGATATAAACAAGTACACGTTAGAGGGTAACAACTAAGGGATCAATGCCCGCACAATACTTGTGCGTACTGGCCGTACAGCACTCCTATGCATAGATCGGCTCTGATACCACTGTTGGGGATCAGTGCGGAAAACAAAAATTTCCCTACGATGTAACCCCAAAACTTGCCTAGGATCTATCTATGTAGTAATGCAGTAACGGCGGATGCGTAGAGAATACATACCCTTGTGGACCGTACGCGGTTAATGTTCCGCGGGGAACGTGCTTGAAGTAGTCGTACTCGTAGCCGACCTCAAGGCCGCGAAGCTCCTCGCAGGTCACCCCTTGCTCCTTCTTGATCTTCATCATCTTCATCGTTCAACAACTCCGACTCACGACATTCTAGCGCCCCAAGTGTTGCACCTCGTATCTTCGTACACATCCGGTGCACGATGAGACCTCCGGCTCCCCGATCCCGCCGGGAGTGCGGAAGTTGATATCCGGCTAGGAATCCCTGTAGCGCAACGACTTACTGCAGGTGTGCCTCGATCGCACAGCCCAGACTTGGGGCCATGGTCACGAGGTATAAAGAGAGGGAGTGCGAGAAAGTCAACCAAAGGACTTCTCCAATTGTGTATTTTTGGTGTGTATAATCCCACCCATGGGCACCCCTTTATATAGGCTAAGGGGGTGTACCATTCTCAAAGGCTAAGCCATGTGGGACTAACACTAAAGGAAAAAGTCAGCAGAAATTCGGACTACCAAATAGGCTGTTTCTACTCAGCCCAATAGGCAAACAGAAAATACTAAATAAAAGGAAAAGAGAAAACAACAGGGGCTGGCCAGGTGGGTCTTGGCGCGGCCCACCTCGCGCCCAGCACTCCGCCGCGGCGGCCTAGAAGGAGTGGCCCGGGTGGGCCGGCGCCCGCCCTGGCGGCCCAGCTCCCTGCGCGCCCTTGTGGGCCGGGTCGAGCAGGCCCAGGCGGTTGGCGGCTACGGCCCACATTATTTGCCGCCCGCTGGCGAGCGTACCCTGCTATCTGCCGCCCAGTGCGGCGGCTATTATCCGCCGCCCACTTGGGCTGGCTGTTTTTCCTTTTTCCTTTTATTTTCCTGCAGTTTTGTTTCTAGGCTATTTCCCTCTGGGATTTAGCCTAATATAAAAGTTGACTTTATAAATATTAATCTAAATATTATTTATAATATATTAATTCATAATTAACATATAATAAATATATATTTAAATTCCCATTTATCCGAAAACACTTTTCCGGACTTTTCCTTTATTCTTTCTCCGAACAACTTCGGATCTCTCCGCGAAACGATTCTGGCTTTCTCTCTTTCTCTACTGTGATTCCATCTTACGAATGATCGCTCTCATCGTACCCTTAAGTGTATCCTCTCACGGCTCGGGAATGCTCTAGACATGATCTGTATCAATGATCAATAGAGGGACCAGGGATATCCATGTGACCCCTATGCATTCCTGATGACAATGTCGTTTGAACCGTCTAAATGTAGCATCCTCTTCCTTTTGTTTCTCGATACAACTTGTCCGAGATCCGATCACTAGTATCCCATACCTTTTTTCAATCTCGTTCACAACAAGTTATGTTTTCTTGTTACCGTGATATTACATCCCCGTGACCTAGTCACATGTTGCAACATTTATAGATGTAATATCACCAAGTCGGCCGTATGTATCTTTACCCGTCATGTGGGTGAACAAATCCCGATCTTGCAGTCACATGTCATCTACTGTTCCTTCAGAATACCCAACATACACCTTTATAGCCACCGCATTACCAGATGACGTTTGATGCAGTCAAAGCATCCTAGGGAAACAGTGAGTAATATGAGCTCACGGTCTAAGGAGAAGGAGTGTAGGTATAGCTATTGCAACAATGAACTGTATGACTTGATTGTGTTGCAATCCTTCGAGGAATGTCCAACCACATCATTCTCCAATGATATGATCTAGTTGTCATTCTTGAAACCCAGATCATCTTCGTGACCAACAAACTAGTATGAATAGAGGCTACTAGGGACTTGGTTGTTTCATACCACACCTGTACCAATGTTTCTACTTGGCACAGTTCTAGCACAATATGAAACTATTATAAACTAATTGAGATATGAAAATAAAAACCTATTTCTTATTTGCCTCTAGGGCATATCACCTTCACACACATGCAAGGACTCTTGTGGTGGTTTTTAAAAAGAACACACATGCAATGGCAGAGGTGGCTCCAAGTGGTTTATGAAAAGAACACACATGCAATGACTTTGGTGGATCCATGTGGTTTACGAAAATAACACACATGCAATGACTCTAGTGGTATTTTAGGATAAGAACACACATGCAATGACTCTAGTGGTAGTTTTGAAAAAGAACACACATTTGAGGACACTTGTGGATCCAAGTGGGTTATGAAAAGAACATACATGCAATGACTTTGGTGGATCCATGTGGTTTATGAAAATAAAACCACATGCAATGACTCTAGTGGTGGTTTAGGAAAATAACACACATGCAATGACTCTAGTGGTGGTTTTGAAAAAGAACACACATTTGATGACACTGGTGGATCTATGTGGTTGATGAAAAGAACAAACATGCAATGACTCTAGAGGATCCATGTGGTTTATAAAAAGAACACACATGAAATCACTCTTGTTGTGATTTATGAAAAGAACACACATGCAATGACTCTAGTGGTGGTTTGGAAAAAGAACACACATTTCAGGGCACTGGTGGATACAAGTGGTGTATGAAAAGAACACACATGCAATGGCTCTGGTGGATCTATGTGGTTTATGAAAAGAACACACATGAAATGACTCTAGTGGTGGTTTAGGATAAGAACACACATGCAATGACTCTAGTGGTGGTTTTGAAAAAGAACACACATTTGAGGACACTGGTGGATCCAAGTGGGTTATGAAAATAACACACATCCAATGATTCTAGTTGATCCATGTGGTTTATAAAAATAAAAGACATGCAATGACTCTAGTGGTGGTTTAGGAAAAGAACACACATGCAATTACTCTAGTGGTGGTTTTGAAAAAGAA
This sequence comes from Avena eriantha, assembly GCA_910589775.1. Taxonomy (NCBI): domain Eukaryota; kingdom Viridiplantae; phylum Streptophyta; class Magnoliopsida; order Poales; family Poaceae; genus Avena; species Avena eriantha. Next base: position 11,096 of record CAJUXJ010000666.1, on the reverse strand, counting down.
CACACATTTAATGACACTGGTGGATCCATGTTGTTTATTAAAGGAACACACATGCAATGACTCTAGTGGTGGTTTAGGAAAAGAACACACATGCAATGACTCTAGTGGTGGTTTTGAAAAAGAACACACATTTAATGACACTAGTGGATCCATGTTTTTTATGAAAAGAACACACATGCAATGACTCTAGTGGTTGTTTTGAAAAAGAACACACATTTAATGACACTAATGGATCCATGTGGTTTATGAAAAGAACACACATGCAATGACTCTGGTTGTGGTTTAGGAAAAGAACACACATTCAATGACACTTATGGTGTTTTATAAAAAGAACACACATGCAATGACTCTACTGGATCCATGTGGTTTATGAAAAGAACACACATGCAATTTCTCTAGTGGTGGTTTAGAAAAAAATAACAAACATGCAATGACACTGGTGGATCCATGTGGTTTATGAAACGAACACAAATGCAATGACTCTGGTGGATCCATGTGGTTTATGAAAAGAACACATGCAATGACTCTGGTGGATCCATGTGGTTTATGAAAAGAACACACATGCCATGACTCTAGTTGTGTTAAAAAGAACACACATTCAATGACAATGGTGGATCCATGAGGTTTAAGAAAAGAACAAACATGCAATCACTCTAGTGGATCCATGTGGTTTATGAAAAGAACACACATGCAATCACTCTAGTTGTGGTTTATGAAAAGAACACACATGCAATGACTCTAGTGGTGGTTTTGAAAAAGAACACACATGCAATACCACTAGTGGATCCAAGTGGTTAATGAAAAGAACACACATGCAATGACTCTGGTGGATCCTTGGGGTTACGAAAAGAACACACATGCAATGACTCTAGTGGCGGTTTAGGAAAAGAACACACATGCAATGACTCTAGTGGATCCAAGTGGTTTATGAAAAGAACGCACATGCAATGACTCTAGTGGTAGTTTAGAAAAAATAACAAACATGCAATGACACTGGTGGATCCATGTGGTTTATGAAACTAACTCACATGCAATGACTCTAGTGGATCCATGTGGTTTATTAAAATAACACATATGCAATTATTGTAGTTCTGATTTAGAAAAAGAACACACATTCAGTGACACTGGTGGATCCATGTGGTATATGAAAAGAACAAACATTCAATGACACTGGTGGAGCCATGTGGTTTATGAAAAGAACACACATGCACTGACTCTAGTTGTGGTTTATGAAAAGAACACACACGCAATGCCTCTAGTTGTAGTTTAGAAAAAGAACACACATGTAATGGCACTAGTGGATCCAAGTGGTTTCTGAAAAAGAACACACATGCAATTACTCTGGTGGATCCATGTGGTTTACGAAAAGAACACACATGCAATGACTCTAGTGGTGGTTTAGGATAAGAACACACATGCAATGACTCTAGTGGTGGTTTTGGAAAATAACACACATTTGATGACACTGCTGGATCCACGTGGGTTACGAAAAGAACACACATGCAATGACTTTGGTGGATCTATGTGGTTGATGAAAAGAACAAACATGCAATGACTCTAGTGGATCCATGTGGTTTACGAAAAGAACACACGTGCAATGACTCTAGTGGTGATTTATGAAAAGAACACACATGCAATGACTCTAGTGGTGGTTTTTAAAAATAACACGCATGGAATGGCACTGGTGGATCCAAGTGGTTTATGAAAAGAACATACATGCAATGACTCTGGTGGATCCATGTGGTTTACAAAAAGAACACACATGCAATGACTCTAGTGGTCGTTTAGAAAAAGAACACACATGCAATGACTCTAGTGGTGGTTTATAAATAAAACACACATGCAATGACTCTGGTGGATTCAAGTGGTTTATGAAAAGAACACATATACAATGACTCTAGTGGTGATTTAGAAAAAATAACAAACATTCAATGACACTAGTGAATCCATGTGGTTTATGAAAAGAACATACATGCAATGACTCTGGTGGATCCATGTGGTTTATTTAAATAACGCACATGAAGTAACTCTAGTTATGGTTTAGAAAAATAACACACATTAAATGCCAGTGGTGGATCCATGTGGTATATCAAAAGAACAAACATGCAATGACTCTGATGGATCCATGTGGTTTATGAAAAGAACACACATGCAATGACTCTAGTTATGGTTTATGAAAATAACACACATGCGGTGACTCTAGTGGTGGTTTTTAAAAATAACACACATTTAATGACACTGGTGGATCCAAGTGGTTTATGAAAAGAACACAAATGCAATGACTCTGGTGGATCCATGTGGTTTAGGAAAAGAACACACATACAATGACTCTAGTGGTGGTTTAGGAAAAGAACACACATGCAATTACTCTAGTGGTGGTTTATGAAAAATAATACACATGCAATTACTCTGGTGGATCCAAGTGGTTTATGAAAAGAACGCACATGCAATGACTAGTGGTGGTTTAGAAAAAAGAACAAACATGCAATGACACTGGTGGATCCATTTGGTTTATGAAAAGAATGCACATGCAATGACTCTAGTGGTGGTGTAGAAAAAATAACAAACATGCAATGACACTGGTGGATCCATGTGGTTTATGAAGAGAACACATATACAATGACTCTAGTGGATCCATGTGGTTTATTAAAATAACACACATGCAATTACTCTAGTTGTGGTTTAGAGAAAGAACACACATTCAATGACACTGGTGGATCCATGTGGTATATGAAAAGAACAAACATGGAATGACTCTGGTGGATCCATGTGATTTATGAAAAGAACACACATGCAATAACTCTAGTTGTGGTTTATGAAAAGAACACACATGCAATGACTCTAGTGGTGGTTTTGAAAAAGAACACACATGCAATGGCACTGGTGGATCTAAGTGGTTTATGAAAAGAACACACATGCAATTACTCTGGTGGATCCATGTGGTTTATAAAAAGAACACACATGCAATGACTCTAGTGGTGGTTTAGGATAAGAACACACATGCAATGACTCTAGTGGTGGTTTTGAAAAAGAACACACATTTGATGGCACTGGTAGATCCACGTGGGTTATGAAAAGAACACACATACAATGACTTTTGTGGATCCGTGTGGTTTATGAAAATAACACACATGCAAGGAATCTAGTGGTGGTTTAGGAAAATAACACACATGCAATGACTCTAGTGGTGGTTTTGAAAAAGAACACATATTTGATGACACTGGTGGATCTATGTGGTTGATGAAAAGAACAAACATGCAATGACTCTAGTGGATCCATGTGGTTTATTAAAAGAACACACATGCAATCACTTTCGTTGTGATTTATGAAAAGAACACACATGCAATGACTCTAGTGGTGGTTTTGAGAAATAACACACATTCAATGACACTGGTGGATCCATGTGGTATATGAAAAGAACAAACATGGAATGACTCTGGTGGATCCATGTGATTTATGAAAAGAACACACATGAAATAACTCTAGTTGTGGTTTATGAAAAGAACACACATGCAATGACTCTAGTGGTGGTTTTGAAAAAGAACACACATGCAATGGCACTGGTGGATCTAAGTGGTTTATGAAAAGAACACACATGCAATTACTCTGGTGGATCCATGTGGTTTATGAAAAGAACACACATGCAATGACTCTAGTGGTGGTTTAGGATAAGAACACACATGCAATGACTCTAGTGGTGGTTTTGAAAAAGAACACACATTTGATGGCACTGGTAGATCCACGTGGGTTATGAAAAGAACACACATACAATGACTTTTGTGGATCCGTGTGGTTTATGAAAATAACACACATGCAAGGAATCTAGTGGTGGTTTAGGAAAATAACACACATGCAATGACTCTAGTGGTGGTTTTGAAAAAGAACACATATTTGATGACACTGGTGGATCTATGTGGTTGATGAAAAGAACAAACATGCAATGACTCTAGTGGATCCATGTGGTTTATTAAAAGAACACACATGCAATCACTTTCGTTGTGATTTATGAAAAGAACACACATGCAATGACTCTAGTGGTGGTTTTGAGAAATAACACGCATGCAATGACCCTGGTGGGTCCAAGTGGTTTATGAAAATAACATACATGCAATGACTCTGGTGGAATCATGTGGTTTACGAAAAGAACACACATGCAATGACTCTAGTGGTGGTTTAGGAAAAGAACACACATGCAATGACTCTAGTGGTGGTTTATAAAAAGAACACACATGCAATGACTCTGGTGGATCAAAGTGGTTTATGAAAAGAACACACATGTAATCACTCTAGTGATGGTTTAGAAAAAATAACCAACATGCAATGGAACTAGTGAATCCATGTGGTTTATGAAAAGAACATACATGCAATGACTCTGGTGGATCCATGTGGTTTATTAAAATAAGACACATTCAGTGACACTAGTTGTGGTTTAGAAAAAGAACACACATTCAATAACACTGGTGGATCCATGTGGTATAAGAAAAGAACAAACATGCAATGACTCTGATGGATCCATGTGGTTTATGAAAAGAACACACATACATTGACTCTAGTTGTGGTTTATGAAAAGAACAGAAATGCAATGATTCAAGTGGTGGTTTTGAAAAATAACACACATGCAATGACACTGGTGGATCCAAGTGGTGTATGAAAAAGCACACATGTAATGACTCTAGTGGATCCATGTGGTTTATGAAAATAACACACATGCAATGACTCTAGTGGTCGTTTAGGAAAGTAACACACATGCAATGACCCTAGTGATGGTTTATAAAAAGAACACACGTGCAATGACTCTTGTGGATCAAAGTGTTTTATGAAAAGAACACACATGCAATGACTCTAGTGGTGGTTTAGAAAAAATAACAAACATGCAATGACAATGGTGGATCTATGTGTTTTATGAAAAAAACACATGCAATGACTATGGTGGATCCATGTGGTTTATTAAAATAATACATATGCAATGACTCTAGTTGTGGTTTAGAAAAAGAACACACATTCAAACAGACTTGTGGATCCATGTGGTATGTGAAAAGAACAAACATGCAATGATTCCAGTGAATCCATGTGGTTTATGACAATAACACACATGCAATGACTCTAGTTGTGGTTTATGAAAAGAACACACATGCAATGACTCTAGTGGTGGTTTTCAAAAAGAAAACACATGCAATGGCACTGGTGGATCCAAGTGCTTTACGAAAAAACACACAGGCAATGACTCTGGTGGATCCATGTGGTTTACGAAAAGAACACACATGCAATGACTCTAGTGGTGGTTTAGGAAAAGAACACACATGCAATGACTCTAGTGGTGGTTTTGAAAAAGAAAACACATGCAATGGCACTGGTGGATCCAAGTGGTTTATGAAAAAACACACATGCAATGACTCTGGTGGATCCATGTGGTTTACGAAAAGAACACACATGCAATGACTCTAGTGGTGGTTTAGGAAAAGATCACACATGCAATTACTCGAGTGGTGGTTTTGAAAAGAATACACATTCAATAACACTTGTGGATCCAAAGGGTTTATGAAAAGAACACACATGCAATGATTCTAGTGGATCCATGTGGTTTATAAAAATAACACACGTGCAATGACTCTAGTGGTGGTTTAGGAAAAGAACACCCATAAAATGACTCTAGTGGTGGTTATGAAAAAAACACACATTTAATGACACTAGTGGATCCATGTGGTTTATGAAAAGAACATACATGCAATGCTCTAGTGGATCCATGTGGTTTATGAAAAGAACACACATGCAATGACTTTAGTGGTGGTTTAGGAAAAGAACACACATGCAATGACTCTGGTGGTGGTTTATAAAAAGAACACACGTGCAATGACTCTAGTGGATCCAAGTGGTTTATGAAAAGAACACACATGCAATGACTAGTGGTGGTTTAGAAAAAAGAACAAACATCCAATGACACTAGTGGATCCATCTGGTTTATGAAAAGAACACACATGCAATGACTCTGGTGGATCCATGTGGTTTCTAAAAAGAAGACACACGCAATGACTCTGGTTGTGGTTTACAAAAAGATCACACATTCAATGACATTTCTGGATCCATGTGGTTTATGAGAAGAACAAACATGCAATGACACTGGTGGATCCATGTGGTTTATGAAAAGAACACACATGTAATGACTCTGGTGGATCCATGTGGTTTATGAAAAGAACACATGCAAATACTCTGGTGGATCCATGTGGTTTATGAAAAGAAAACACATGCAATGACTCTAGTTGTGGAAAAAAGAACACACATTCAATGACACTGGTGGATCCATGTGGTTTATGAAAAGAACAAACACGCAATGACTCTAGTGGATCCATGTGGTTTATGAAAAGAACAAACACGCAATGACTCTAGTGGATCCATGTGGTTTATGAAAAGAACAAACATGCAATGACATTTGTGGATCCGTGTGGTTTATGGAAATAACATGCATGCAAGGACTCTAGTGGTGGTTTAGGAAAAGAACACACATGCAATGACTCTACTGGTGGATTTGAAAAAGAACACATATTTGATGACACTGGTGGATCTATGTGGTTGATGAAAAAAACAAACATGCAATGACTAGTGGATTCATGTGGTTTATGAAAAGAACACACATGCAATCACTCTGGTTGTGATTTATGAAAAGAACACACATGCAATGACTCTAGTGGCGCTTTTCAAAAATAACACGCATGCAATGGCACTCGTGGATCCCAGTGGTTTATGAAAAGAATATACATACAATGACTCTGGTGGATCCATGTGGTTTACGAAAAGAACACACATGCAATGACTCTAGTGGTGGTTTAGGAAAAGAACACACATGCAATGACTCTAGTGGTGGTTTGAAAAAGAACACACATCCAATTACCCTATTGATCCAAGTGGTTTATGAAAAGAACACACATGCAATGTCTCTAGTGGTGGTTTAGAAAAAATAAGAAACATGCAATGAAACTAGTGAATCCATGTGGTTTATGAAAAGAACATACATGCAATGACTCTGGTGCATCCAAGTGGTTTATGAAAAGAACACACATGCAATGACTCCAGTGGTGGTTTAGTAAAAGAACTCACATGGAATGACCCTAGTGGTGGTTTATAAAAAGAACACACATGCAATGACTCTGGTGGATCAAAGTGTTTTATGAAAAGAACACACATGCAATGACTCTAGTGGTGGTTTAGAAAAAATAACAAACATGCAATGACAATGGTGGATCCATGTGTTTTATAAAAAAACACATGCAATGACTATGGTGGATCCATGTGGTTTATTAAAATAATACATATGCAATGACTCTAGTTGTGGTTTAGAAAAAGAACACACATTCAAAAAGACTTGTGGATCCATGTGGTATGTGAAAAGAACAAACATGCAATGATTCCGGTGGATCCATGTGGTTTATGAAAATAACACACATGTAATGACTCTAGTTGTGGTTTATGAAAAGAACACAGATGCAATGACTCTAGTGGTAGTTTTGAAAAAGAAAACACATGCAATGGCACTGGTGGATCCAAGTGGTTTATGAAAAGAACACACATGCAATGACTCTGGTGGATCCATGTGGTTTACGAAAAGAACACACATGCAATTACTCTAGTGGTGGTTTAGGAAAAGAACACACATGCAATTACTCGAGTGGTGGTTTTGAAAAAGAATACACATTCAATAACACTGGTGGATCCAAAGGGTTGATGAAAAGAACACACATGCAATGATTCTAGTGGATCGATGTGGTTTATAAAAATAACACACGTGCAATGACTCTAGTGGTGGTTTAGGAAAAGAACACACATGCAATGACTCTAGTGGTGGTTTTGAAAAAAAACACACATTTAATGACACTGGTGGATCCATGTGGTTTATGAAAAGAACATACATGCAATGACTCTAGTGGATCCATGTGGTTTATGAAAAGAACAAACACGCAATGACTCTAGTGGATCCATGTGGTTTATGAAAAGAACAAACATGCAATGACATTTGTGGATCCGTGTGGTTTATGAAAATAACATGCATGCAAGGACTCTAGTGGTGGTTTAGGAAAAGAACACACATGCAATGACTCTACTGGTGGATTTGAAAAAGAACACATATTTGATGACACTGGTGGATCTATGTGGTTGATGAAAAAAACAAACATGCAATGACTAGTGGATTCATGTGGTTTATGAAAAGAACACACATGCAATCACTCTGGTTGTGATTTATGAAAAGAACACACATGCAATGACTCTAGTGGCGCTTTTCAAAAATAACACGCATGCAATGGCACTCGTGGATCCCAGTGGTTTATGAAAAGAACATACATACAATGACTCTGGTGGATCCATGTGGTTTACGAAAAGAACACACATGCAATGACTCTAGTGGTGGTTTAGGAAAAGAACACACATGCAATGACTCTAGTGGTGGTTTAAAAAAGAACACACATCCAATTACCCTATTGATCCAAGTGGTTTATGAAAAGAACACACATGCAATGTCTCTAGTGGTGGTTTAGAAAAAATAAGAAACATGTAATGAAACTAGTGAATCCATGTGGTTTATGAAAAGAACATACATGCAATGACTCTGGTGCATCCAAGTGGTTTATGAAAAGAACACACATGCAATGACTCTAGTGGTGGTTTAGTAAAAGAACACACATGCAATGACCCTAGTGGTGGTTTATAAAAAGAACACACATGCAATGACTCTGGTGGATCAAAGTGTTTTATGAAAAGAACACACATGCAATGACTCTAGTGGTGGTTTAGAAAAAATAACAAACATGCAATGACAATGGTGGATCCATGTGTTTTATAAAAAAACACATGCAATGACTATGGTGGATCCATGTGGTTTATTAAAATAATACATATGCAATGACTCTAGTTGTGGTTTAGAAAAAGAACACACATTCAAAAAGACTTGTGGATCCATGTGGTATGTGAAAAGAACAAACATGCAATGATTCCGGTGGATCCATGTGGTTTATGAAAATAACACACATGTAATGACTCTAGTTGTGGTTTATGAAAAGAACACAGATGCAATGACTCTAGTGGTAGTTTTGAAAAAGAAAACACATGCAATGGCACTGGTGGATCCAAGTGGTTTATTAAAAGAACACACATGCAATGACTCTGGTGGATCCATGTGGTTTACGAAAAGAACACTCATGCAATTACTCTAGTGGTGGTTTAGGAAAAGAACACACATGCAATTACTCGAGTGGTGGTTTTGAAAAAGAATACACATTCAATAACACTGGTGGATCCAAAGGGTTGATGAAAAGAACACACATGCAATGATTCTAGTGGATCCATGTGGTTTATAAAAATAACACACGTGCAATGACTCTAGTGGTGGTTTAGGAAAAGAACACACATGCAATGACTCTAGTGGTGGTTTTGAAAAAAAACACACATTTAATGACACTGGTGGATCCATGTGGTTTATGAAAAGAACATACATGCAATGACTCTAGTGGATCCATGTGGTTTATGAAAAGAACACACATGCAATGACTCTAGTGGTGGTTTAGGAAAATAACACACATGCAATGACTCTGGTGGTGGTTTATAAAAAGAACACACGTGCAATGACTCTAGTGGATCCAAGTGGTTTATGAAAAGAACACAAATGTAATGACTCTAGTGGTGGTTTAGAAAAAATAACAAACATGCAATGACAGTGGTGGATCCATGTGGTTTATGAAAAGAACACACATGTAATGACTCTGGTGGATCCATGTGGTTTATGAAAAGAACACATGCAAATACTCTGGTGGATCCATGTGGTTTATGAAAAGCACAAACACACAATGACTTTTGTGGATCCGTGTGGTTTATGAAAATAACACGCATGCAAGGACTCTAGTGGTGGTTTAGGAAAAGAACACACATGCAATGACTCTACTGGTGGTTTTGAAAAAGAACACATATTTGATGATACTGGTGGATCTATGTGGTTGATGAAAAGAACAAACATGCAATGACTCTAGTGGATCCTTGTGGTTTATGAAAAGAACACACATGCAATCACTCTAGTTGTGATTTATGAAAAGAACACACATGCAATGACTCTAGTGGTGCTTTTGAAAAATAACACGCATGCAATGGCACTGCTAGATCCAAGTGGTTTATGAAAAGAACATACATGCAATGACTCTGGTGGATCCATGTGGTTTACGAAAAGAACACACATGCAATGTCTCTAGTGGTGGTTCAGGAAAAGAACACACATGCAATGACTCTAGTGGTGGTTTAAAAAAGAACACACATGCAATGACTCTTGGGATCCAAGTGGTTTATGAAAAGAACACACATGCAATGTCTCTAGTGGTGGTTTAGAAAAAATAACAAACATGCAATGAAACTAGTGAATCCATGTGGTTTATGAAAAGAACATACATGCAATGACTCTGGTGGATCCATGTGGTTTATTAAAATAACACACATGCAGTGACTCTAGTTGTGGTTTAGAAAAAGAACACACATTCAATAACACTGGTGGATCCATGTGGTATATGAAAAGAAGAAACATGCAATGACTCTGATGGATCCATGTGGTTTATGAAAAGAACACACATACAATGACCCTAGTTGTGGTTTATGAAAAGAATAGACATGCAATGACTCAAGTGGTGGTTTTGAAAAATAACAGACATGCAATGACACTGGTGGATCCAAGTGGTGTATGAAAAAGCACACATGCAATGACTCTGGTGGATCCATGTGGTTTATGAAAAGAACGCACATGCAATGACTCTAGTGGTGGTTTAGGAAAATAACACACATGCAATGACCCTAGTGGTGGTTTATAAAAATAACACACATGCAATGACTCTAGTGGATCAAAGTGTTTTATGAAAAGAACACACATGCAATGACTCTAGTGGTGATTTAGAAAAATTTACAAACATGCAATGACAATGGTGGATCCATGTGTTTTATGAAAAAAACACATGCAATGACTCTGGTGGATCCATGTGGTTTATTAAAATAATACATATGCAATGACTCTAGTTGTGGTTTAGAAAAAGAACACACATTCAAAAATACTTGTGGATCCATGTGGTATGTGAAAA
>CAJUXJ010000665.1:0-11316 GCA_910589775.1 Avena eriantha | reverse complement strand
ATGCGATCACACTAGGTGGATCCATTTGTGGTTTGTGAAAAGAACAGACATGCGATCATACTAGGAGGATCCATGTGGTGGTTGTGAAAAGAACAGACATGCGATCACACTAGGAGGATCCATGTGTGGTTTGGGAAAAGAACAGACATGCGATCATACTAGGTGGATCCATGTGTGGTTTGCGAAAAGAACAGACATGCGATCACACTAGGAGGATCCATGTGTGGTTTGTGAAAAGAACAGACATGCGATCATACTAGGAGGATCCAGTGTGGTTTTGTGAAAAGAACATACATGCGATCACACTAGGAGGATCCATGTGTTGTTTGTGAAAAGACAGACATGCGATCATACTAGGTGGATCCATGTGTGGTTTGTGAAAAGAACAGACATGCGATCACACTAGGAGGATCCATGTGTGGTTTGTGAAAAGAACATACATGCGATCATACTAGGAGGATCCATGTGTGGTTTGTGAAAATAACACATGCGATCACACTAGGAGGATCCATGTGTGGTTTGTGAAAAGAACAGACATGCGATCATACTAGGTGGATCCATGTGTGGTTTGTGAAAAGAAGAGACATGCAATCACACTAGGTGGATCCATGTGTGGTTTGTTAGAGGAACATACATGCAATCACACTGGGTGTGGATCCATGTGTGGTTTGTTTAGAAGAACAGACATGCGATCACACTAGGAGGATCCATGTGTGGTTTGTGAAAAGAACAGACATGCGATCATACTAGGTGGATCCATGTGTGGTTTGTGAATAGAACAGACATGCGATCACACTAGGAGGATCCATGTGTGGTTTTGTGAAAAAACAGACATGCGATCATACTAGGTGGATCCATGTGTGGTTTGTGAAAAGAACAACATGCAATCAACTAGGTGGATCCAGTGTGGTTTGTTGAGGAACAACATGCAATCACACTAGTGGGTTCATGTGGGGTTTGTGGAAGGAACATACATGCAATGACTCTATTGTGGTTCATGAGAAGAACACACATGTAATGACACTGGGTGGATCCATGTGTGGTTCATCAAAAGAACAGACATGCAATCACACTAGGTGGATCCATGTGTGGTTTGTGAAGGAACAAACATGCAACCACACTGGTGTGGTCATGTGTGGTTTGTGGAAGAACATCATGCAATCACACTAGGTGGATCCATGTGTGGTTTGTGAAAAGAACAGACATACATGACACTACGTGGATCCATGTGTGGTTTGTTTAGAGGAACAAATATGCAATCACACTAGGTGGATCCATGTGTGGTTTGTTTAGAGGACATACATGCAATGACACTACGTGTGGTTCATGAGAAGAACACACATGCAATGACACGGTGGATCCATGTGTGGTTCATGAGAAGAACACACATGCAATCACACTAGGTGGATCCATGTGTGGTTTGTGAATGAACAGACATGCGATCACACTAGGTGGATCCATGTGTGGTTTTGTGAAAAAGAACAGACATGCGATCACACTAGGAGGATCCATGTGTGGTTTGTGAAAGAAAGACATGCGATCACACTAGGTGGATCCATGTGTGGTTTGTGAAGAACAGACATGCGATCACACTAGGTGGATCCATGTGTGGTTTGTTAAAGGAACATACATGCATCACACTGGGTGGATCCATGTGTGGTTTGTGAATGAACAGACATGCGATCACACAGGGTGGATCCATGTGTGGTTTGTGAAATGAACAGACATGCGATCACACTAGGTGGATCCATTGTGGTTTGTGAAAAGAACAGACATGCAATCATACTAGGAGGATCCATGTGTGGTTTGTGAAAAGAACAGACATGCGATCACACTAGGAGGATCCATGTGTGGTTTTGGAAAAGAACAGACATGCGATCATACTAGGTGGATCCTTGTGTGGTTTGCGAAAAGAACAGACATGTGATACACTAGGAGGATCCATGTCTGGTTTGTGAAAAGAACAGACATGCGATCATACTAGGAGGATCCATGTGTGGTTTTGTGAAAGAACATACATGCGATCACACTAGGAGGATCCATGTTGGTTTGTGAAAGACAGACATGCGATCATACTAGGTGGATCCATGTGTGGTTTGTGAAAGAACAGACATGCGATCACACTAGGAGGATCCATGTGTGGTTTGTGAAAAGAACATACATGCGATCATACTAGGAGGATCCATGTGTGTTTGTGAAAATAACAGACATGCGATCACACTAGGAGGATCCATGTGTGGTTTGTGAAAAGAACAGACATGCGATCATACTAGGTGGATCCATGTGTGGTTTGTGAAAAGAAGAGACATGCAATCACACTAGGTGATCCATGTGTGTTTGTTAGAGAACATACATGCAATCACACTGGTGTGATCCATGTGTGGTTTGTTTAGAAGAACAGACATGCGATCACACTAGGAGGATCCATGTGTGGTTTGTGAAGAACAGACATGCGATCATACTAGGTGGATCCATGTGTGGTTTGTGAATAGAACAGACATGCGATCACACTAGGAGGATCCATGTGTGGTTTGTGAAAAGAACAGACATGCGATCATACTAGGAGGATCCATGTGTGGTTTGTGAAAAGAACAACATGCAATCAGACTAGTGGATCCATGTGTGGTTTGTTAGAGGAACATACATGCAATCACACTAGGTGTGGTTCATGTGGGTTTGTGGAAGGAACATACATGCATGACTCTAGTTGTGGTTCATGAGAAGAACACACATGCAGTGACACACTGTGGATCCATGTGTGGTTCATCAAAAGAACAGACATGCAATCACACTAGGTGGATCCATGTGTGGTTTGTGGAGGAACAAACATGCAACCATACTGGTGTGGTCATGTGTGGTTTGTGGAAGGAACATACATGCAATCACACTAGGTGGATCCATGTGTGGTTTGTGAAAAACAGACATACAATGACACTACGTGATCCATGTGTGGTTTGTTTAGAGGAACAATATGCAATCACACTAGGTGGATCCATGTGTGGTTTGTTTAGAGGAACATACATGCAATGACACTACGTGTGGTTCATGAGAAGAACACACATGCAATGACACGGTGGATCCATGTGTGGTTCATGAGAAGAACACACATGCAATCACACTAGGTGGATCCATGTGTGGTTTGTGAAATGAACAGACATGCGATCACACTAGGTGGATCCATGTGGTTGTTTGTAAAAAAACAGACATGCGATCACACTAGAGGATTCCATGTGTGGTTTGTGAAAAGAAAAGACATGCGATCACACTAGGTGGATCCTGTGTGGTTTGTGAAAAGAACAGACATGCGATCACACTAGGTGGATCCATGTGTGGTTTGTTAAAGGAACATACATGTCATCACACTGGGTGGATCCATGTGTGGTTTGTGAAATGAACAGACATGCGATCACACTGGTGGATCCATGTGTGGTTTGTGAAATGAACAGACATGCGATCACACTAGGTGGATCCATTTGTGGTTTGTGAAAAGAACAGACATGCGATCATACTAGGAGGATCCATGTGTGGTTTGTGAAAAGAACAGACATGCGATCACACTAGGAGGATCCATGTGTGGTTTGGGAAAAACAGAACAATGCGATCATACTAGGTGGATCCATGTGTGGTTTGCGAAAAGAACAGACATGCGATACACTAGGAGGATCCATGTGTGGTTTGTGAAAAGAACAGACATGCGATCATACTAGGAGGATCCATGTGTGGTTTGTGAAAAGAACATACATGCGATCACACTAGGAGGATCCATGTGTGGTTTGTGAAAGACAGACATGCGATCATACTAGGTGGATCCATGTGTGGTTTGTGAAAAGAACAGACATGCGATCACACTAGGAGGATCCATGTGTGTTTGTGAAAGAACATACATGCGATCATACTAGGAGGATCCATGTGTGGTTTGTGAAAATAACAGACATGCGATCACACTAGGAGGATCCATGTGTGGTTTGTGAAAAACACATGCGATCATACTAGGTGGTGATCCGTGTGGTTTGTGAAAAGAAGAGACATGCAATCACACTAGGTGGATCCATGTGTGGTTTGTAAGAACATACATTTAAATCACACGGTGTGGATCCATGTGTGGTTTGTTAGAAGAACAGACATGCGATCACACTAGGAGGATCATGTTGGTTTGTGAAAGAACAGACATGCGATCATACTAGGTGGATCCATGTGTGGTTTGTGAATAGAACAGACATGCGATCACACTAGGAGGATCCATGTGTGGTTTGTGAAAAGAACAGACATGCGATCATACTAGGAGGATCCATGTGTGGTTTGTGAAAAGAACAAACATGCAATCAGTAGGTGGATCCATGTGTGGTTTGTTAGAGGAACATACATGCAATCACACTAGGTGTGGTTCATGTGGGTTTGTGTGGAAGGAACATACATGCAATGACTCTAGTTGTGGTTCATGAGAAGAACACACACATGACAGTGAACACTAAGTGGCATCCATGTGTGGTTGCATCAAAAGAACAGACATGCAATCACACTAGGTGATCCATGTGTGGTTTGTGTGGAGGAACAAACATGCAACCACACTGGGTGTGTCATGTGTGGTTTGTGGAAGGAACATACATGCAATCACACTAGGTGGATCCATGTGTGGTTTGTGAAAAGAACAGACATACAATGACACTACGTGGATCCATGTGTGGTTTGTTTAGAGGAACAATATGCAATCACACTAGGTGGATCCATGTGTGGTTTGTTTAGAGGACATACATGCAATGACACTACGTGTGGTTCATGAGAAGAACACACATGCAATGACACGGTGGATCCATGTGTGGTTCATGAGAAGAACACACATGCAATCACACTAGGTGGATCCATGTGTGGTTTGTGAATGAACAGACATGCGATCACACTAGGTGGATCCATGTGTGGTTTGTGTGAAAAGAACAGACATGCGATCACACTAGGAGGATCCATGTGTGGTTTGTGAAAAGAAAAGACATGCGATCACACTAGGTGGATCCTTGTTGGTTTGTGAAAAAACAGACATGCGATCACACTAGGTGGATCCATGTGTGGTTTGTTAAAGGAACATACATGTCATCACACTGGGTGGATCCATGTGTGGTTTGTGAAATGAACAGACATGCGATCACACAGGGTGGATCCATGTGTGGTTTGTGAAATGAACAGACATGCGATCACACTAGGTGGATCCATTTGTGGTTTGTGAAAAGAACGACATGCGATCATACTAGGAGATCCATGTGTGGTTTGTGAAAAGAACAGACATGCGATCACACTAGGAGGATCCATGTGTGGTTTGGGAAAGAACAGACATGCGATCATACTAGGTGGATCCTTGTGTGGTTTGCGAAAAGAACAGACATGTGATAACACTAGGAGGATCCATGTCTGGTTTGTGAAAAGAACAGACATGCGATCATACTAGGAGGATCCATGTGTGTTTTGTGAAAAGAACATACATGCGATCACACTAGGAGGATCCATGTGTGGTTTGTGAAAGAACAGACATGCGATCATACTAGGTGGATCCATGTGTGGTTTGTGAAAAGAACACATGCGATCACACTAGGAGGATCCATGTGTGGTTTGTGAAAAGAACATACATGCGATCATACTAGGAGGATCCATGTGTGGTTTGTGAAAATAACAGACATGCGATCACACTAGGAGGATCCATGTGTGGTTTGTGAAAAGAACAGACATGCGATCATACTAGGTGGATCCATGTGTGGTTTGTGAAAAGAAGAGACATGCAATCACACTAGGTGGATCCATGTGTGGTTTGTTAGAGGAACATACATTTAATCACACTGGGTGTGGATCCATGTGTGGTTTGTTGAAGAACAGACGCGATCACACTAGGAGGATCCATTGTGGTTTGTGAAAAGAACGACATGCGATCATACTAGGTGGATCCATGTGTGGTTTGTGAATAGAACAGACATGCGATCACACTAGGAGGATCCATGTGTGGTTTGTGAAAAGAACAGACATGCGATCAACTAGGAGGATCCATGTGTGGTTTGTGAAAAGAACAAACATGCAATCAGACTAGGTGGATCCATGTGTGGTTTGTTAGAGAACATACATGCAATCACACTAGGTGTGGTTCATGTGGGGTTTGTGTAAGGAACATACATGCAATGACTCTAGTTGTGGTTCATGAGAAGAACACACATGTAGTGGACACTGTGGATCCATGTGTGGTTCATCAAAAGAACAGACATGCAATCACACTAGTGGATCCATGTGTGTTTGTTGGAGGAACACACATGCAACCACACTGGGTGTGGTCATGTGTGGTTTGTGGAAGGAACATACATGCAATCACACTAGGTGGATCCATGTGTGGTTTGTGAAAAGAACAGACATACAATGACACTACGTGGATCCATGTGTGGTTTGTTTAGAGGAACAAATATGCAATCACACTAGGGATCCATGTGTGGTTTGTTTAGAGGAACATACATGCAATGACACTAAGTGTGGTTCATGAGAAGAACACACATGCAATGACACGGGTGGATCCATGTGTGGTTCATGAGAAGAACACACATGCATCACACTAGGTGGATCCATGTGTGGTTTGTGAAATGAACAGACATGCGATCACACTAGGTGGATCCATGTGTGGTTTGTGAAAAAGAACAGACATGCGATCACACTAGGAGGATCCATGTGTGGTTTTGTGAAAAAAAGACATGCGATCACACTAGGTGGATCCATGTGTGGTTTGTGAAAAGAACAGACATGCGATCACACTAGGTGGATCCATGTGTGGTTTGTTAAGGAACATACATGTCATCACACTGGGTGGATCCATGTGTGGTTTGTGAAATGAACAGACATGCGATCACACGGGTGGATCCATGTGTGGTTTGTGAAATGAACAGACATGCGATCACACTAGGTGGATCCATTTGTGGTTTGTGAAAGAACAGACATGCGATCATACTAGGGATCCATGTGTGGTTTGTGAAAAGAACAGACATGCGATCACACTAGGAGGATCCATGTGTGGTTTTGGGAAAAGAACAGACATGCGATCATACTAGGTGGATCCTTGTGTGGTTTGCGAAAAGAACAGACATGTGATAACACTAGGAGGATCCATGTCTGGTTTGTGAAAAGAACAGACATGCGATCATACTAGGAGGATCCATGTGTGGTTTGTGAAAAGAACATACATGCGATCACACTAGGAGGATCCATGTGTGGTTTGTGAAAAGAACAGACATGCGATCATACTAGGTGGATCCATGTGTGGTTTGTGAAAAGAACAGACATGCGATCACACTAGGAGGATCCATGTGTGGTTTGTGAAAAGAACATACATGCGATCATACTAGGAGGATCCATGTGTGGTTTGTGAAAATAACAGACATGCGATCACACTAGGAGGATCCATGTGTGGTTTGTGAAAAGAACAGACATGCGATCATACTAGGTGGATCCATGTGTGGTTTGTGAAAAGAAGAGACATGCAATCACACTAGGTGGATCCATGTGTGGTTTGTTCGAGGAACATACATGCAATCACACTGGGTGTGGATCCATGTGTGTTTTTTTTAGAAGAACACACATGCAATGACTCTAGTTGTGGTTCTGTGACGAACACACATGGAATCACACTGGTGGATCCATGTGTAGTTCATGAAAACAACAGACTTGCAATCACACTAGGTGGATCCATGTGTGGTTTGTGAAAAGAACAACATGCAATCAGACTAGGTGGATCCATGTGTGGTTTGTTAGAGGAACAACATGCATTACACTGGGTGTGGTTTCATGTGTGGTTTGTGGAAGGAACATACATGCGACTCTAGTTGTGGTTCATGAGAAGAACACATATGCAGTGACACTCTGGATCCATGTGTGGTTCATCAAAAGAACAGACATGCAATCACACTAGGTGGATCCATGTGTGTTTGTGAAAGACCATACAGCAATCACACCAGGTGGATCCATGTGTGGTTTGTGAAAAGAACAGACATACAATGACACTACGTGGATCCATGTGTGGTTTGTTTAGAGGAACAAATATGCAATCACACTAGGTGGATCCATGTGTGGTTTGTTTAGAGGAACATACATGCAATGACACTACGTGTTGTTCATGAGAAGAACACCCATGCAATGACACGGTGGATCCATGTGTGGTTCATGAGAAGAACACACATGCAATCACACTAGCTGGATCCATGTGTGATTTGTGAAATGAACAGACATGCGATCACACTAGGTGGATCCATGTGTGGTTTGTGAAAAGAACAGACATGCGATCACACTAGGAGGATCCATGTGTGGTTTGTGAAAAGAACATACATGCGATCATACTAGGAGGATCCATGTGTGGTTTGTGAAAATAACAGACATGCGATCACACTAGGAGGATCCATTGTGGTTTGTGAAAAGAACAGACATGCGATCATACTAGGTGGATCATGTGTGGTTTGTGAAAAGAAGAGACATGCAATCACACTAGGTGGATCCA
Source organism: Avena eriantha (assembly GCA_910589775.1). Classification (NCBI taxonomy): domain Eukaryota; kingdom Viridiplantae; phylum Streptophyta; class Magnoliopsida; order Poales; family Poaceae; genus Avena; species Avena eriantha. Next base: position 2,810 of record CAJUXJ010000665.1, on the reverse strand, counting down.
TGTGTGGTTTGTTAGAGGAACATACATGCAATCACACTGGGTGTGGATCCATGTGTGGTTTGTTTAAAGAACACACATGCAATGACTCTAGTTGTGGTTCATGAGAAGAACACACATGGAATGACACTGGTGGATCCATGTGTAGTTCATGAAAACAACAGACTTGCAATCACACTAGGTGGATCCATGTGTGGTTGTGAAAGAAAAAACATGCAATCAGCTAGGTGGATCCATGTGTGGTTTGTTAGAGGAACAAACATGCAATCACACTTGGTGTGGTTCATGAGAAGAACCACATGCAGTGGCACTGCTGGATCCATGTGTGGTTCATCAAAAGAACAGACATGCAATCACACTAGGTGGATCCATGTGTGGTTTGTGAGAAGAACATACATGCAATCACACCAGGTGGATCCATGTGTGGTTTGTGAAAGAACAGACATACATGACACTACGTGGATCCATGTGTGGTTTGTTTAGAGGAACAAATATGCAATCACACTAGGTGGATCCATGTGTGGTTTGTTTGAGGAACATACATGCAATGACACTACGTGTTGTTCATGAGAAGAACACACATGCAATGACACGGGTGGATCCATGTGTGGTTCATGAGAAGACACACATGCAATCACACTAGCTGGATCCATGTGTGATTTGTGAAATGAACAGACATGCGATCACACACTAGGTGGATCCATGTGTGGTTTGTGAAAAGAACAGACATGCGATCACACTAGGAGGATCCATGTGTGGTTTGTGAAAAGAACAGACATGCTCACACTAGGAGGATCCATGTGTGGTTTGTGAAAAGAAAGACATGCGATCACACTAGGTGGATCCGTGTGGTTTGTGAAAAGAACAGACATGCGATCACACTAGGTAGATCCATGTGTGGTTTGTTAAAGGGACATGCATGCCAATCACACTGGGTGGATCCATGTGTGGTTTGTGAATGAACAGACATGCGATCACACTGGGTGGATCCATGTGTGGTTTGTGAAAAGAACAGACATGCAATCACACTAGTGGATCCATGTGTTGGGGTTTGTGAGAAGAACATACAATGGTCAATCACACTAGGTGGATCCATGTGTTGTTTGTGAAAAGAAACAGACAGGGTACTGACTCTAGTTGTGGGTTCATGAGAAGGAAACCACACATTGCAATCCAATGGACATGGTGGATCCAAGTGTGGTTCATTACAAGAACAAGACATGCAATCCCACTGAGGTGGATCCATGTGTGGTTTGTGAAAGGAACATACATGCAATGACTCTAGTTGTGGTTCATGAGAAGAACACACATGCAGTGACACTAGGTGGATCCATGTGTGGTTTCTGAAAAGGAACAGACATGCAATCACACTAGGTGGATCCATGTGTGGTTTGTGAGAAGAACATACATGCAACGACACTGGTGGATCCATGTGTGGTTTGTGAGAAACATACATGCAATCACACTAGGTGGATCCATGTGTGGTTTGTGAAAAGAACAGACATACAATGACACTACGTGGATCCATGTGTGGTTTGTTTAGAGAACAATATGCAATCACACTAGGTGGATCCATGTGTGGTTTGTTTAGAGGACATACATGCAATACACTATGTGTGGTTCATGAGAAGAACATACATGCAATGACACGGGTGGATCCATGTGTGTTCATGAAAGAACACATGCGATCACACTAGGTGGATCCATGTGTGGTTTGTGAAATGAACAGACATGCGATCACACTAGGTGGATCCATGTGTGGTTTTGAAAAATAACAGACATGCGATCACACTAGGAGGATCCATGTGTGGTTTGTGAAAAGAAAGACATGCGATCACACTAGGTGGATCCATGTGTGGTTTGTGAAAAGAACAGACATGCGATCACACTAGGTGGATCCATGTGTGGTTTGTTAAAGGAACAGACATGTCATCACACTGGGTGGATCCATGTGTGGTTTGTGAAAGAACAGACATGCGATCACACTGGTGGATCCATGTGTGGTTTGTGAAATGACAGACATGCGATCACACTAGGTGGATCCATTTGTGGTTTGTGAAAAGAACAGACATGCGATCATACTAGGAGGATCCATGTGTGGTTTGTGAAAAGAACAGACATGCGATCACACTAGGAGGATCCATGTGTGGTTTGGGAAAAGACAGACATGCGATCATACTAGGTGGATCCATGTGTGGTTTGCGAAGAACAGACATGCGATCACACTAGGAGGATCCATGTGTGGTTTGTGAAAAGAACAGACATGCGATCATACTAGGAGGATCCATGTGTGGTTTGTGAAAAGAACTACATGCGATCACACTAGGTGGATCCATGTTTTGTTTTGTGAAACAACAGACATGCATCATACTAGGTGGATCCATGTGTGGTTTGTGAAAAGAACAGACATGCGATCACACTAGGAGGATCCATGTGTGGTTTGTGAAAGAACATACATGCGATCATACTAGGAGGATCCATGTGTGGTTTGTGAAAAGAACAACATGCGATCACACTAGGAGGATCCATGTGTGTTTGTGAAAAGAACAGACATGCGATCATACTAGGTGGATCCATGTGTGGTTTGTGAAAAGAAGAGACATGCAATCACACTAGGTGGATCCATGTGTGGTTTGTTAGAGGAACATACATTTAATCACACTAGGTGTGGATCCATGTGTGGTTTGTTTAGAGAACAACATGCGATCACACTAGGAGGATCCATTGTGGGTTTGTGAAAAGAACAGACATGCGATCATACTAGGTGGATCCATGTGTGGTTTGTGAAAGAACAGACATGCGATCACACTAGG
>CAJUXJ010000664.1:0-48288 GCA_910589775.1 Avena eriantha | reverse complement strand
TTATGTGGTTTGTGTAGAGGAACATACATGCAATCACACTAGGTGGATCCATATGTGGTTTATGGAAGTAAAAGACATGCAATGACTCTAGCTGTGATTCATGAAAAGAATAGACATGCAATGACATTGCTGGATCCTTATGTGGTTAATGAAAAGAACAGACAGGCAATGACACTGGTGGATCCTTATGTGGTTTGTTTAGAAGCACACACATGCAATGACACTGAGTGTGGTTCATGAAAAGAACAAACATGCAATGACACTTGTGGATCCTTATGTTGTTTGTTTAGAAGAACACGCATGCAATGACACTGGGTGTGGTTCATGAAAAGAACAGAAATGCAATGACATTGGTGGATCCTTATGTGGTTTGTTTAGAGGAAAAAACATGCAATCACACTAGGTGGATCCATGGGTGGTTTATGGAAGTAAAAGACATGCAATAACTCTAGCTGTGATTCATGAAAAGAATAGACATGGAATGACATTGGTGGATCCTTATGTGGTTCATGAAAAGAACAAGCAAGCAATGACACTGGTGGATCCTTATGTGGATTGTTTAGAAGAACACACATGCAATGACACTAGGTGTGGTTCATGAGAAGAACACACATCCAATGACACTAGTGGATCCTTATGTGGTTTGTTTAGAGGAACAGACATGCAATGACACCGGTGGATCCACGTGTGGTTTATGGAAGTAAAAGACATGCAATTACACTAGTAGATCCTTATGTGGTTCATGAAAAGAAAATACATGTAGTGAAACTGGGTGTGGTTCATGAATAGAATAGACATGCACCGACACTGGGTGTGGTTCATGAAAAGAACATACATGAAATGACACTGGTGGGCCCATCCTTATGTGGTTAATGAAAAGAACAGACATGCAATGACACTGGTGGATCCTTATGTGGTTTCTTTAGAAGAACACGCATGCAATGACACTGGGTGTGGTTCATGAAAATAACACACATCCAATGACATTGGAGGATCCTTATGTGGTGCATGAAAAGAACATACATGCAATGACACCGGTGGATCCTTATGTGGTATGTTTAGAGGAATAGACATGCAATGACTCTAGCCGTGGTTCATGAAAAGAACAGACATGCAATGACACCGGGTTTGGTTCATGAAAAGACCAGACATGCAATGACTTATGTGGTTTGTTTATAAAAACACACATGCAATGACACTGGGTGTGGTTCATGGAATGAACAGATAGGCAATGACACTGGTGGATCCTTATGTCGTTTGTTTAGAAGAACATGCATGCAATGACACTGGGTGTGGTTCATGAAAAGAATAGAAACGCAATGACACTGGTGGATCCTTATGTGGTTTGTGTAGAGGAACACGCATGCAATGACACTGGGTGTGGTTCATGAAAAGAATAGAAACGCAATGACACTGGTGGATCCTTATGTGGTTTGTGTAGAGGAACATACATGCAATCACACTAGGTGGATCCATATGTGGTTTATGGAAGTAAAAGACATGCAATGACTCTAGCTGTGATTCATGAAAAGAACAGACATGCAATGACATTGCTGGATCCTTATGTGGTTAATGAAAAGAACAGACAGGCAATGACACTGGTGGATCCTTATGTGGTTTGTTTAGAAGCACACACATGCAATGACACTGAGTGTGGTTCATGAAAAGAACAAACATGCAATGACACTTGTGGATCCTTATGTGGTTTGTTTAGAAGAACACGCATGCAATGACACTGGGTGTGGTTCATGAAAAGAATAGAAACGCAATGACACTGGTGGATCCTTATGTGGTTAGTTTAGAGGAAAAAACATGCAATCACACTAGGTTGATCCATACGTGGTTTATGGAAGTAAAAGACATGCAATGACTCTAGCTGTGATTCATGAAAAGAATAGACATGGAATGACATTGGTGGATCCTTATGTGGTTCATGAAAAGAACAGGCAAGCAATGACACTGGTGGATCCTTATGTGGATTGTTTAGAAGAACACACATGCAATGACACTGGGTGTGGTTCATGAGAAGAACACACATCCAATGACACTAGTGGATCCTTATGTGGTTTGTTTAGAAGAACACGCATGCAATGACACTAGGTGTGGTTCATGAAAAGAACAGAAATGCAATGACATTGGTGGATCCTTATGTGGTTTGTTTAGAGGAACAAACATGCAATCACACTAGGTGGATCCATACGTGGTTTATGGAAGTAAAAGACACGCAATGACTCTAGCTGTGATTCATGAAAAGAATAGACATGGAATGACATTGGTGGATCCTTATGTGGTTCATGAAAAGAACAGGCAAGCAATGACACTGGTGGATCCTTATGTGGATTGTTTAGAAGAACACACATGCAATGACACTGGGTGTGGTTCATGAGAAGAACACACATCCAATGACACTAGTGGATCCTTATGTGGTTTGTTTAGAGGAACAGACATGGAATGACACCGGTGGATCCACGTGTGGTTTATGGAAGTAAGAGACATGCAATGACACTAGTAGATCCTTATGTGGTTCATGAAAAGAAAATACATGCTGTGAAACTGGGTGTGGTTCATGAATAGAATAGACATGCACCGACACTGGGTGTGGTTCATGAAAAGAACATACATGAAATGACACTGGTGGGCCCATCCTTATGTGGTTAATGAAAAGAACAGACATGCAATGACACTGGTGGATCCTTATGTGGTTTCTTTAGAAGAACACGCATGCAATAACACTGGGTGTGGTTCATGAAAATAACACACATCCAATGACACTTGTGGATCCTTATGTGGTTCATGAAAAGAACATACATGCAATGACACCGGTGGATCCTTATGTGGTATGTTTAGAGGAACAGACATGCAATGACTCTAGCCGTGGTTCATGAAAAGAACAGACATGCAATGACACCGGGTTTGGTTCATGAAAAGAACAGACATGCAATGACTTATGTGGTTTGTTTATAAGAACACACATGCAATGACACTGGGTGTGGTTCATGAAATGAACAGATAGGCAATGACACTGGTGGATCCTTATGTCGTTTGTTTAGAAGAACACGCATGCAATGACACTGGGTGTGGTTCATGAAAAGAACAGACATGCACTAACACTAGGAGTGGTTCATGAAAACAACAGACAGGCAATGACACTTGTGGATCCTTATGTGGTTTATTCAAGGAACAAACATGCAATCACACTAGGTGGATCCATATGTGGTTTATGGAAGTAACACACATGCAATGACACTGGGTGTGGTTCATGAAAAGAACAGACATGCAATGACACTAGTAGATCCTTCTATGGTTCATGAAAAGAACAGACATGCAATGACATTGGTGGATCCTTATGTGGTTTGTTTAGAGGAATAGACATGCAATGAGTAGCCGTGGTTCATGAAAAGAACAGACATGCAATGACACCGGGTGTGGTTCATGAAAAGAACAGACATGCAATGACTTTTGTGTTTTGTTTAGAAGAACACACATGCAATGACACTGGGTGTGGTTCATGAAAAGAACAGATAGGCAATGACACTTGTGGATCCTTATGTGGTTTGTTTAGAAGAACACGCATGCAATGACACTGGGTGTGGTTCATGAAAAGAACAGAAACGCAATGACACTGGTGGATCCTTATGTGGTTTGTTTAGAGGAACAGACATGCAATCACACTAAGTGGATCCATATGTGGTTTATGGAAGTAAAGACATGCAATGACTCTAGCTGTGATTCATGAAAAGAATAGACAATTAATGACATTGGTGGATCCTTATGTGGTTCTTGAAAAGAACAGGCAGGCAATGACACTGGTGGATCCTTATGTGGATTGTTTAGAAGAACACACATGCAATGACACTGGGTGTGGTTCATGAGAAGAACACACATCCAATGACACTAGTGGATCCTTATGTGGTTTCTTTAGAGGAACATACATGCAATGACACCGGTGGATCCACGTGTGGTTTATGGAAGTAAAAGACATGCAATGACACTGGTAGATCCTTATGTGGTTCATGAAAACAAAAGACATGCAGTGAAACTGGGTGTGGTTCATGATTAGAACAGACATGCACTGACACTGGGTGTGGTTCATGAAAAGAACAGACATGCAATGACACTGGTGGATCCTTATGTGGTATGTTTAGAAGAACACGCATGCAATGACACTAGGTGTGGTTCATGAAAATAACACACATCCAATGACACTGGTGGATCCTTATGTGGTTCATGAAAAGAACAGACATGCAATGACACTGGTGGATCCTTATGTGGTATGTTTAGAGGAACAAACATGCAATGACTCTAGCCGTGGTTCATGAAAAGAACAGACATGCAATGACACAGGGTTTGGTTCATGAAAATAACAGACATGCAATGACTTATGTGGTTTGTTTAGAAGAACACACATGCAATGACACTGGGCGTGTTTCATGAAAAGAACAGATAGGCAATGACACTGGTGGATCCTTATGTCGTTTGTTTAGAAGAACACGCAATCAATGGCACTGGGTGTGGTTCATGAAAAGAACAGACACGCAATGACACTGGTGGATCCTTACGTGGTTTGTTTAGAGGAACAGACATGCAATGACCCTGGTGGATCCTTATGTGGTTCATGAAAAGAACAGACAAGCAATGACACTGGTGGATCCTTATGTGGTTTGTTCAGAAGAACAGACATGCAATGACTCTAGCCGTGGTTCATGAAAAGAACAGACATGCAATGACACTAGTGGATCCTTAGGTGGTTCATGAAAAGAACAGACAGGCAATGACACAGGTGCATCCTTATGCGGTTTGTTTAGAAGAACACACATGCAATGACACTGGGTGTGGTTCATGAGAAGAACACACATCCAATGACACTGGTGGATCCTTATTTGGTTTTTTTAGAGGAACACACATGCAATCACACTAGGTGGATCCACATGTGTTTTATGGAAGTAAAAGACATGCAATGACTCTGGTAGATACTTATGTGGTTCATGAAAAGAACAGACATGTAGTGAAACTGGGTGTGGTTCATGAATAGAACAGACATGCACTCACACTGGTGTGGTTCATGAAAAGAACAGACGTGCAATCACACTGGTGGGCCCATCCTTATATGGTTTATGAAAAGAACATACATGCAATGACAGTTGTGGATCCTTATGTGGTTTGTTTAGAAGAACATGCATGCAATGACACTAGGTGTGGTTCATGAAAAGAACACACATCCAATGACACTGGTGGATCCTTATGTGGTTTTTTAGAGGAACAGACATGCAATGACACCGCTGGATCCACGTGTGGTTAATGAGAAGAACATACATCCAATGACTCTAGCAGATCCTTATGTGGTTCATGAAAAGAACAGACATGTAGTGAAACTGGGTGTGGTTCATGAAAAGAACAGACATGCACTGACACTAGGAGTGGTTCATGAAAAGAACAGACATGCAATGACACTGGTGGATCCTTATGTGGTTTATGGAAGGAACAAACATGCAATCACACTAGGTGGATCCATATGTGGTTTATGGAAGTAACACACATGCAATGACACTAGATGTGGTTCATGAAAAGAACATACATGCAATGACACTGGTGGATCCTTATGTGGTTTGTTTAGAGGAACAGACATGCAATGAGTCTAGCCACTGTTCATGAAAAGAACAGACATGCAATGACACTAGTGGATCCTTATGTGGTTCATGAAAAGAACAGACATGTAATGACACTGGTGGATCGTTATGTGGTTTGTTTAGAAGAACACACATGCAATGACACTGGGTGTGGTTATGAGAAGAACACACATCCAATGACACTGATGGATACTTATGTGGTTTGTTTAGAGGAACAGACATGCAATCACACTAGGTGGATCCACATGTGGATTATGGAAGTAAAAGACATGCAATGAGTCTGGTAGATCCTTATGTGGTTCATGAAAAGAACAGACATGCAGTGAAACTGGGTGTGGTTCATGAATAGAACAGACATGCACTGACACTGGGTGTGGTTCATGAAAAGAACAGACATGCAATCACACTAGTGGGCCCATCCTTATGTGGTTCATGAAAAGAACAGACATGCAATGACACTGGTGGATCCTTATGTGGTTTGTTTAGAAGAACGCGCATGCAATGACACTGGGTGTGGTTCATGAAAAGAACACACATGCAATGACACTGGTGGATCCTCATGTGGTTTGTTTAGAGGAATAGACATGCAATGACACCGGTGGATCCACGTGTGGTTCATGAGAAAACACGCATCCAATGACTCTGGTAGACCCTTATGTGATTCATGAAAAGAACAGACATTGTCGTGGTGGTGTCACTGTAGATGCCATGTATAGGCAGAAGGTGGGGACTAATATGCGCTAGGGGAATCCAGGGAGGGATAGCGGAGTGATTCTCCACACCAAAACTCGTATTGATTTTCTTCCAAGGTTACAAGTGCTCCTAGAGCTGTATTGGCGAGAGGAGGAAGAAGAAGCTCTCTTACCCTCACCCACGACCGCTGGGCCTCGGCTATTTTCTTTGCGCCCTCAAGTATTTTCTGCCGAGTTTCTTCTAGCTCGGCCTGTGCGCGAGCCGGATCAACCGCTGCTACTACAGGGTTTGCCAAGCTATCTATTGCCTCTCTCAGCACGTTCTCCGGCCTCTCTAGCGGAGGACCCCTACCTTTCCTTGGTGTCTTGGGTGTCACCTCCGGATCTGGCGCCGGATCCTTGCTCGTAACCGCTCCCGGCGTTGTCATCATTACCTCTGCATGGTCCGGGGAACGAGCGATACGTCCCCCGCGAGCCATAGTGAGGGGCGGTTCTCCTGCTTCGACAACGTGGCGCGGATGAACGCCTGACACGTCCACCGCGACGTAGACCTTGTGTGCGCCGAGCTTGAGGAAGACGCCGTTGCGCGGGAGAGGGCGCGGGCCGAAGCAGCCTGCGTTGTCGCTGACGAAGTCCCGCGCCTCAAAGCGCTGGACGAGCCCGGAGACGATGCGCTCTCCAGTGGCGATGAAGTTTCCCGTCCGGATCTTGACCCCTGCTAGCGCCGCTTGCCCCACGGTGGGCGCCAACTGTCGTGGTGGTGTCACGGCAGATGCCATGTATAGGCAGAAGGTGGGGACTAATATGCGCTAGGGGAATCCAGGGAGGGATAGCGGAGTGATTCTCCACACCAAAACTCGTATTGATTTTCTTCCAAGGTTACAAGTGCTCCTAGAGCTGTATTGGCGAGAGGAGGAAGAAGAAGCTCTCTTACCCTCACCCACAGACCTCACCTCAAACCCTAGACCTTAACAGAATTGTCCAGAGAATAAAAAATCCAACCCCTCTCTACTGAAGCCCTAGCCCTCCTTTTATAGGGAAGGCTCGGATTCAATCTAGGGCATACGTGGAGGCATATTCCTAAGAATATGCCCCCTCCCAAAGTGGCAAATCGACCGGGGTGCTTTTTCCCCCTTGTCAGCTATGCTTTAGCTACGTGAGCCATGCCCCGCCCCTCGTCAGCTATGCTTTAGCTCGTCAGTTGACACGGGCGTCGTCACGTTTGTCGGCCACGCCCCGGTGGTCCAGTCCTTGCTCGCTTCGCTCAGGCAGTGTGTACCGGGGCTCCTTTTGACTAGCAAGATTCCTTCCTTCTCCTAGAAGGTTACTGCGACCCGGACGATGGTTCATCTGGCCACACCCTTTTCCTGCATAAAGGTTAGACATACGCTTCCGAATCACCTCTTAAGTCGGATTAGGGCTAGTTAGGCGAACGCCCCCAGGTCCGGATTACCCCGTGACTCGGCCTGCCTTGAGGTGACCTGGCCAGTACTTGCTTTGATCTTGCCGGACATCGGCTAACTCGGCCTTTCATACCACGACGTGACCCTACCCGGGGGTATCCCCCCAACATTAGTCCCCGAAGCTGGTGCGGTCTTAGCTGCCTTCGCCGCTAAGGCCACACCAGGTTCCATCTCGTGCTCTTGTCGTTGTCTACCGAGTTACCTCTGTACCTTGGATGGCTTGGATTTGTGTTCCCTTCGCACGTTGCAAGTTTTCACTTGCCGGCCGGGTTACCACAGCTCTATCCGGGTCTTACTTCCTTCTTTCGTACGCTAGCCCATGTGAATGGTAATCATTGTGTTGTCTTATTTTAAGGGACGGTACAGTAATCGCCGCAGTAATCGTCAGTCATCACTGTGCGCGGGTCACGTCACGCCTGCCCCCTCGTTTACCGCATCACTGCGTCACATCCCAGGATTCTTTCCGCCCTGAGGCCTTCCATGTGGCTCCTTACTGATTGGTCCGGACAGGTAATACACGGCCACAGCGTGTGGTCGGTCCACAGGGCGCGATCCCACTCACCGCTTGCGTGGTGGTTAAATAGCGGAGGGGTGCGTTCCTTGGATTTTTCCCCTCCGCACGCCTCTGCCTGCTGCTACTATCCTTCGTCTTCCTCGCGACTGTGCCGCCGCCAGTACTGCCAAAAAACAGCGTCACCGCCGCACTTCTCCGTTTCACCTCTACGTCTCCATCACTGCGACGTCAATCTCCCGCTACGGGTCCTCGCCAATCCAAGCCGCTGTCCCCCGCTGCCTCCAGCGCCAGCGAGGGCTTCGTGGAGCAGATGACTGAAGAAGAGCTCGCCATTGCTGAGCAAGAGATGGAGGAGGACGCCGCCGCTGGGGACCGCGGCGCATGGGCCGGCTCCTGGGTCTGCCAGGACGATCTGGATTGGCTCTACCGGACCAGACGCCTCCCTGCCGGCGTCGCCGCTCGCCTCGCCTCTGCCGAGCTTGCTCCTTCGCCCAACCCCGGGGAGTTCGTTGTGTTCCTGTCTCATTTTCAGCGGGGCTTCGGACTCCCGGTGAGTGATTTCTTCCACGATTGGCTCAATACCTACCATCTCTAGCCGCACCATCTTCCGGCCAATGCCATTACTTCCCTCTCTGCTTTCGCCTCTACGATTGAGGGCTACGCCGGATTATGGCCCACAAAGGAGCTGTGGATCCAGTTTTTCGCCCTTCGCCGCAACGTAATCCTTGACATTCACGCTGACCTAGAGGACAAGCAGCTCACGCAGTTCGGAGCAGCCTCCATCTCACCCAGAGGTTTTCTGTTTTCCCTCGGGTCACAGGGCTAGAATCCTGCAAAGGTTGGGCCCGGACGTTCTTTTATGTCCGGAACACAGGCACCGAAGATTTGATCCGGTAGCTTCCCTATACCCCGGGTCCGCCGAACCCGGATCTGTGGGACGCCGTTCTGAAGAAACCTACGGCCCTGGCCAACCAAGTGAGCAAGAGGTTCGCGGAGCTGAAGGAGCTCGGGTTGCGCAATGAGGATGCGATGATCACTTTCGTGCGCAACTGAATCTCCCCTCTCCAGAAGCGCACCCACAAGGTGTGCCATATGAGCTACGGCCGCAATCCCATCCGGAATTCATCTTTTGAGCTGAACAATACGGAGATCTTCCGTCGGGTTAAGGCTCTTTTCACCACTCAGAAGGATTTCTCCTCTAATTGGACTTGGGGGATTGAGCACTTCTGCCGTGACCGGCTTCCTCCCATGGTGAGTTTCATGTAGCAAACTTACCCCGGACCAGTTACTTGTCTATTATTGTTGCATTTTTGATTCGTCTGTTTATTCTTTTCCTCAGCTATTCCTTCAGCAAACGCTTGAGGACGGCACTGATCCGACCCTTAAGTGGGCACCGGACCGGGAGACTTTGGACGTGGAGGAGCCGGACCAAGAGATGTTTCTCCCCATGACTGACGCCACGAAACGACCCACGGGTAACTTCTCTTCTGCCAGAGATTGGCCCGATGATGAAGATTACTCGGATATCGAGAAAATTGAACCATTTGAGGCTGTCCCCCTTTCTTTTGCTTTTCCGCCATCAGCTCACGTCGGTGGCCATATCCACGAGGATCCTCCTCTCGCCACAGGCGAGCAGTTCCGGTGGCGCCGAAGAAAAAGCGCGCGGCCTCCGCAAGCTCTTCCTCCGGACCTTCTGAGCCCGCTAAAAGGCGAAAGAAGGCCCCAGCACGAAGGGCTCGGAAACCCAGAGCAGCCGAAACCTCGGATGCGTAAGTCCTTCTTTCTTCTGTAACTCGTTCTTCCTTACTTCGTCGTAACTTTCCTTCTGACGTTACCTGATCTCACAGGGCTCCGGTGGAGGTCCCTCATAGTGGGTCCAGTATCTCATCGCCTCGTCGCGACGACGAGTCACGTCCACTGACCCCCATTCCGGAAAGCTCTGCGGCCGCTCCGGATCATCCTGGGGTGGGGGAAACTGGCCCAACCAGAACAACGGCAGCCACTACCTCGGCGACGCCACAACCAGCAGCCTCCAAAGCTACTTCGACTCCAGCATCTGTTCCAGTACCAGCAGCCAAAACAGCACCAACTCCAGCCTCGTCAGTAGCACCAACCCCGGCAGTGAAAACGTCAGCGCCGGCACCAAGTCCAACAACGAAAGTAGCAGCGCCCAGTTCCTCTGCCTCTTCCGAGTCCTCCCAACCTCGGCAGGGGAAAACCGCTGCTACGGCTTCTTCTTCCCAGCAAGCCAAGGGTAAGAAGACTCAAGACGTTACCAAGCCCAGCACTGCCGAGCCTAGGCAACGTACCCTTGAGTCCATGCTCCCCAAGAAGACACCAGCGGCAAAGGACGCGCCTGCCGAGCCAACTGAGTCTCAGCAGTTGGTTCTGCATACCAGCCCGGCCCTTGCCTTGGTGGAGAGGAAGGAAGCACATGCTAAGGGTTTGGTGACGCCACATATGCCCTCAGGCGAACGGTACCCCCCAAGCCTGATGGAGTTCGTCATGAACTGGAACAAGGCCGAGGTAATCCATGAATTGGATCAAGCGAATACTGCCGCCAAGGCCATTAACCTTGCTGGACGGATGATGGAGGTACGCCGTTTCTCCTTCGTAAATTGTAGATAATAACCATTAGTCCCCGAGCCTCCGGGGGAGTAACTTGTTACTCGTCCGGATGCTCTTTTATAGAACCTACGTAGCTCCATAATAACTTCGAACATGCACATACCTAGAGCCGGGTTAAGTTCCACTTGGCCCGGATTTTAGTACACTTCGAATATGCACACACCTAGAGCCAGGTTAAGTTCCACTTGGCCCGGATTTTAGTACACTTCGAATATGCACACACCTAGAGCCGGGTTAAGTTCCACTTAGCCCGAACCTTAGTACATTTCGAACATGCACACACCTAGAGCCGGGTTAAGTTCCACTTGGCCCGGATTTTAGTACACTTCAAATATGCACACACCTAGAGCCGGGTTACGTTCCACTTGGCCCGGGTTTTAGTTGATTCGAATATGCACACAGCTGACTTAAGTTTCTGTATCTTTTTCAAGTGACCACCAACCGCCGAAGTGCCGAATTCCAGTGCTTGTTGGATACACATAAAAATCTTCGCACGAAACAGGCTGCACTCATCGCTGAGTATGAGAAAAGGGGTAAATTTCTTTCTCACTCCTTTCCTCATTTTTCTTCCACTTCACTTGCCGAACTAATCTGATTGTTCGGTTTCCGCAGCTGGGGTGTAAGCTGAAAACAAAATAATGCGAAAGAACTTGGAGCAGATCAAGGGTACGTCCTTCTTATCTGTTCTTACTGTGCTTCTCATCATTTTACCTCCTTGGCTCGGCAAACATTCATACCTCGGCTCTGCCGGGCCAACACACGGTTTCAGCATTGCTTGAAGAAAGTGTGCATGTGCCTGACATGATGCTGCATTTTCTCGAACAAGCAGGACAGCATCAAGCCGAGCTGAAGAAAAAGGATGATGATCTCGTCCTCCTCCGGACCAAAGATGATGACATAGCCAAGCTCAAAGCTGAAATGGCTAAGATGAAGGTGCAGCACCAAACCGAGCTGACAAGGGTTGGCCAGGACTTTACCGAGGAACGCGAGCGCCTCAAACTCCAAAGTGCTAAGGATCGCGAGCTCCTACAGGAAGCCGAGGTCAAACTTGGGTCGGCGAATGCTGAGCTCGAGCAGCTTCGGAAAAGGCGTGATGCTTGCATCAAGGAGCTGACCCAGATTCACAGTCACATCTCTCGTAACTTCTTTTCCTTTATCCGCCTTACTTCTCCGGGTTACGTCTCATGTCTTATTTTCTCAACTTTGTCCTTTGCCTTGTTTCCCAGGCCACTTTCCAGAAGGTACTGCCATTGCATGTGCTGCTGTCGCCAATTTCCGCCGAGAGAGAGGTACTCCGGTCGCTGCTGAGGGTGAGCCCATTCCCTTTGACACGGAGGACCTGTCGGTCAGCCTGTCATCTCGCGTGGAAATTATCAAGAACTACGGCCGGGACCTCCTCGATGTTCAGTCCGGATCTTCCACGCCTTCTGGCCCGCCGATGACGCTCCGGAGAGAGTCACGCTGCTCGCTGAAAAGCTTTTAGAAGTTGAGACCCAGCTCAACCTCTGGCGAGAATCCGCTGGCCGCGCTGCTGCCAATACCGTCCTTCACTACGTTTTGACGTGGTACGAAAAGATAGATCTCAGCCTCCTCACATGGCTGCGCACCGGGTCCAAATGGACAGATGACCCAGAGTGGGTAGCTCGGCGCCAGGCTTGCACCCACAGCCTCATTGAATATGCCCCATTCATGAATGGACTGAGGGTCCGAGCTTCCTGGAAGCCGCAGGCGAAGAGGAAGTTGAGAACATTGAAGATGACTCGGGTGAATCGGAGGAGGACACTGCCTCAGATATCGAAGAAGGCGATGATGATGCCGAACCCCGTCCTGTTGCTCCTAAGTAAAAACACTTGAAAATTCATGAGATCCCCGGTATGCCGGGTGGAACTCTATTCCAAATACATGTGATATTTTGCTACTGAGTACTTATGCCGGATTAACGTGGGCGTAGTCCCCAAGTTTCTTTTTCTTGTTCGTTCAATCTTTTGGCGCGGGTCATGTCTACCTTGATTCGGTTTTACAACGTACGAATCCGAGCCTAAAAATTGTCTTAACAATACTGTGAAACTTTTAGACTTAGCTCGAAAATAAATACGGGATTAGTCCGGAAAATAAACGTCGGCTCGAATAAATTCTTTTCTTTAGTCGTTTTTCATGTGCTACGCAATTCCAAACTTGTTCTCTTGCTTGCCATGAAGCCAATTCTTGTTGGACAGCAGCAAGTCGAAGAGTTGGTTTTTTGGTGCTCACACACTACTAATCCGAGCTAAGTAGAATAACCTATTCCAGCCGACGCACAAATAACAAAAGACAACAAATATTATTAAGGCAGTCCCCGAGTTACTGCTCGAGGTGCCAACATTTCATTGATAAACTCATTGGCGACATACATACCGACATATGAGATAACCCGGATACATACACTTCTTCGCTAAGTGTAGAAAGGACGAAGAAGAGCTACATTCCATGGACGCTTGGATTCCTCACCAGATCTGTCTGCCTTGTTCTTTTCCTGTGGCTTTGCATCTATAAGATAATAAGAATCATTGTGCAATGCTTTGTTCACGATGAATGGCCCTTCCCATGGGGGGGATAATTTATGCATTCTAGTAGTACGTTGTACCAACCGAAGCACCAGATCGCCTTCCCGAAAGACTCGGGGGCACACTTTCCGGCTATGATAGCGTCGGAGATTTTGCTGATATATGGCGGATCTGGACAGTGCCAGTTCTCTCGCTTCTTCCAGCAGATCAACATCATTTTGCCGGGCTTCTTGCACTTCGGCTTCTGTGTATTGGGTGACTCTAGGCGAATCATGCTCTATGTCGGCTGGTAATACAGCTTCTGCCCCATATACCAGAAAAAACGGCGTATAGCCTGTTGATCGATTCGGAGTTGTTCTTAAACTCCACAGTACTGCTGGTAGTTCTTCTATCCAACACCCCGCTGATCTTGCAGCGACTCAATGAGCCGGGGTTTTATCCCGGATAATACTAATCCGTTGGATCTTTCCACTTGCCCGTTCGATGCGGGGTGGGCTACTGAAGCTACGTCAAGTCGGATCTTTTTATCCCGGCAGAAACGAGCAAATGCTCCTTCCGCAAAATTTGTGCCATTATCAGTTATGATACTGTGTGGATAACCGTACCTCAAGATGATATCTTTGAGAAAAGTTATGGCTGTAGCTCCATCGCATTTTCTTATAGGCTTTACCTCGATCCACTTCGTAAACTTTTCCACCATTACCAAAATGTGGGTCATGTTTCCTCTTGCTGGTTTGAATGGGCCCACCATATCCAGGCACCATACGGCAAATGGCCAAGTGATTGGGATGGTCTTGAGTTCCGACATTGGCATATGCGTCTTTGTGGCGTACCTCTAACAACCATTAGATTTTCTCACCAGATCTTCTGCTTGCTCGAAGGCGTTTGGCCAGTAGAATCCGTGTCGGAAAGCTTTCGCTACCAAGGCTCGGGATGAGGCGTGATGCCCGCACTCCCCCTGATGTATATCTCGGATGATTTCAAGCCCTTCGTCCGGGTCAACACACTGCTGGAGGACATTGGTTACACTTCTTTTGTATAACTCAGAATTGATGATCGTGTAAGCCTTTGCCCTCCTCTGTATTTGCCTCGACAACACCTCCTCAGTGGATAACGTTCCATCTTTCAGGAATTGAAATATAGGCAATGCCCAAGCCGGTATTGGCCGCACGGGGAACACGTCCTCGTCTATCTCCATATGATCCACCGGCATAACTTCAGCCGGACTACGTTGAGTAGTCCCCGGGTCATGCGAAGCAGTCCTCGGGTCTACTGAAGCAGTCCCGGGTTTGCCGAAGCAGTCCCCGGGTTTCGCGCACCATTTCCCGTGTCAATGTCCATGGGCGCTGCTCCGGACTCTGTGTCCTCCGGGACGTAGATGGACTCGGATTCTGGGGATGGCCTGATGGACGGCTTCTTGAGGTGCTCTAATGCTACACCCGGTGGAATTGCTTGTCTGGTTGACCCGAGCTTCGACAGCATGTCGGCAACCTCATTTTCCCCCCGGGGGTACGTGATGAAATTCGCATCCCTCAAAGTAACCAGAAATCTTCTGCACGTGAAATCTGTATAGTGCCATGTTTGGATGAAGAGCGTCCCATACTCCGGACACTTGCTGCACCACTAAATCCGAGTCGCCAAAGCATATAATCGGATGTATACCAATTTCCTTCGCTACCTTGAGCCCATGCACAAGTGCTTCATACTCAGCGACATTATTTGATGCGGTGAAGTGGATCTGCAGCACGTATTTCAACTGGTCCTTCTTTGGCGACGTGAGTACGACTTCGGCACCTAGCCCGATTTTGGTTTTTGATCCATCAAAGTGCATCCGCCAATAGTTCGGATCTGGAAGTTCTGGTTCGTACTGTACCTCGGCCCAGTCCACGAAAAAGTCCGCCACAGCCTGAGACTTTATGGCTTCTCTCCGGTCATACTGCGGGGCATAAGGAGCTAGCTCAATTGCCCATTTTGCAATCCTGCCGCTTGCATCCTTATTACTCATTATCTCGGATACAGGGGCCTCACATATGACCCGGATGGGATGCTCTTCAAAGTAATGCTTCAATTTCTTGGCGGCCATGTACACGCCATACGCCACTTTTTGATAGTGTGGGTAGTTCTGCTTTGAGGTTGACAACACTTCACTCAAATAATACACTGGCCTTTGCACTAACTTACCTTCCTCATCACGCTCCACCACTATCACTGCACTTACAACTCGTTGGTTGCGGCTATATAGAGCAACATTGGCTCTTTTGGTAGAGGGGAGGCTAGCACTGGCGCCGTGGCTAACATTTTCTTTAGATGGGTAAAGGCCTCATCCTCCTGCGGCGTCCACACGAACTTATTCAACTTTTTCATGAGTTGATAGAGAGGCAATGCCTTTTCTCCTAACCGACATACAAACCGACTTAACGAGGCCAGGCAACCTGTAAACTTCTGGACATCGTTAAGACACTTCGGCAGTTCCATTCGTTCGATGGCTCGGATCTTGGTTGGATTAACTTTGATACCTCGGCTGGAAACCAGAAAGCCGAGCAATTTTCCAGCCGGGACACCGAAGGTGCATTTTTCCGGGTTAAGTTTCATCCGGAACCTCCTTAGGTTTGCGAATGTTTGCCTGATATCGTCAAGGAGCGTTTTGCTTTCCTTGGTCTTGATAACCACATCATCCACGTATACCTGTACATTTCGACCTATTTGGTCATGCAAACATTTTTGCATACATCTCTGGTATGTTGCCCCTGCATTACGTAAACCAAACGGCATGGTGCGATAGCAATAAGCCCCATACGGGGTAATAAACACAGTCTTTATTTGATCATCTGGATTCAAAGGTATCTGGTGGAAACCGGAGTATGCACCGATGAATGACAACAGTTCACATCTAGCAGTTGAGTCTATGACCTGATCTATTCTTGGCAGTGGGAATGGATCTTTCGGACACGCCTTGTTCAGGTTCGTGTAGTCGATACACATGCGCCAAACCACTGCCACGTTCGGATCATCTTTCTTCTTTTCCACTAGCACCGGGTTAGAAAGCCAATCCGGGTAAAGAACTTCCATGATAAATCCTGCAGCTAGCAACCGAGCTATCTCATCCCTAATGACCTTTCTCCTATCTTCGGCGAAGCGGCGGAGAGGTTGCTTCACCGGCTTATCTCCGGGTCTCACATTTAAAGAGTGCTCGGCCAACTCCCTCGGAACACCTTGCAAGTCCTGTGTGGACCAAGAAAAAATGTCCCGATTCTCACGGAGGAAGCTGACGAGCTCGCTTTCCTATTTATCACTTAGCCCGGCACCAATTGTTACGGTGCGCTCTAGGAACATGTCATCAACAGGAACCTTCTTGGTATCTTTCGTGGCCTGGAAGGAGACAGTTCCGTGCGGGTTACTCAGCGCTGGCATACACTGTTGCGCGGACTGAGCCAACGCAGCCACCTCTTGAATTTTCCTTTTTTCCTGTGCGATCACAAGTGACTCGGCTAAGTTTGATCCGGCCGACGCACACTCCATCGAACGTCGGAAGTCCCCAGCAATTGTAATTACTCCGTTTGGTCCGGGCAATTTCATTTTCAAATAGCTTATATGACAACTTGCCATGAACTTGTTCAGCGCTGGCCTTCCGAGCAATGCATGGTCCGGGCAGAAGGTGGGGACTAATATGCGCTAGGGGAATCCAGGGAGGGATAGCGGAGTGATTCTCCACACCAAAACTCGTATTGATTTTCTTCCAAGGTTACAAGTGCTCCTAGAGCTGTATTGGCGAGAGGAGGAAGAAGAAGCTCTCTTACCCTCACCCACGACCGCTGGGCCTCGGCTATTTTCTTTGCGCCCTCAAGTATTTTCTGCCGAGTTTCTTCTAGCTCGGCCTGTGCGCGAGCCGGATCAACCGCTGCTACTACAGGGTTTGCCAAGCTATCTATTGCCTCTCTCAGCACGTTCTCCGGCCTCTCTAGCGGAGGACCCCTACCTTTCCTTGGTGTCTTGGGTGTCACCTCCGGATCTGGCGCCGGATCCTTGCTCGTAACCGCTCCCGGCGTTGTCATCATTACCTCTGCATGGTCCGGGGAACGAGCGATACGTCCCCCGCGAGCCATAGTGAGGGGCGGTTCTCCTGCTTCGACAACGTGGCGCGGATGAACGCCTGACACGTCCACCGCGACGTAGACCTTGTGTGCGCCGAGCTTGAGGAAGACGCCGTTGCGCGGGAGAGGGCGTGGGCCGAAGCAGCCTGCGTTGTCGCTGACGAAGTCCCGGGCCTCAAAGCGCTGGACGAGCCCGGAGACGATGCGCTCTCCAGTGGCGATGAAGTTTCCCGTCCGGATCTTGACCCCTGCTAGCGCCGCTTGCCCCACGGTGGGCGCCAACTGTCGTGGTGGTGTCACGGCAGATGCCATGTATAGGCAGAAGGTGGGGACTAATATGCGCTAGGGGAATCCAGGGAGGGATAGCGGAGTGATTCTCCACACCAAAACTTGTATTGATTTTCTTCCAAGGTTACAAGTGCTCCTAGAGCTGTATTGGCGAGAGGAGGAAGAAGAAGCTCTCTTACCCTCACCCACAGACCTCACCTCAAACCCTAGACCTTAACAGAATTGTCCAGAGAATAAAAAATCCAACCCCTCTCTACTGAAGCCCTAGCCCTCCTTTTATAGGGAAGGCTCGGTTTCAATCTAGGGCATACGTGGAGGCATATTCCTAAGAATATGCCCCCTCCCAAAGTGGCAAACCGACCGGGGTGCTTTTTACCCCTCGTCAGCTATGCTTTAGCTACGTGAGCCACGCCCCGCCCCTCGTCAGCTACGCTTTAGCTCGTCAGTTGACACGGGCGTCATCACGCTTGTCGGCCACGCCCCGGTGGTCCAGTCCTTGCTCGCTTAGCTCAGGCAGTGTGTATCGGGGCTCCTTTTGACCAGCAAGATTCCTTCCTTCTCCTAGAAGGTTACTGCGACCCGGACGATGGTTCATCCGGCCACACCCTTTTCCTGCATAAAGGTTAGACATATGCTTCCGACTCACCGCTTAAGTCGGATTAGGGCTAGTTAGGCGAACGCCCCCAGGTCCGGATTACCCCGTGACTCGGTCTGCCTTGAGGTGACCCGGCCAGTACTTGCTTTGATCTTGCCGGACCTCGGCTAACTCGGCCTTTCATACCACGGCGTGAACCTACCCGGGGGTATCCCCCCAACAGACATGTAGTGAAACAGGGTGTGGTTCATGAAAAGAACAGACATGCACTAACACTAGGAGTGGTTCATGAAAAGAACAGACAGGCAATGACACTGGTGGATCCTTGTGTGGTTTATGGAAGGCCCAAACATGCAATCACACTAGGTGGATCCATATGTAGTTTATGGAAGTAACAGACATGCAATGACACTGGGTGTGGTTCATGAAAAGAACAGACATGCAATGACACTGGTAGATCCTTATGTGGTTCATGAAAAGAACAGACATGCAATGACACTAGTGGATCCTTATGTGGTTTGTTTAGAGGAATAGACATGCAATGACTCTAGCCGTGGTTCATGAAAAGAACAGACATGCAATGACACCGGGTGTGGTTCATGAAAAGAACAGACATGCAATGACTTGTGTGTTTTGTTTAGAAGAACACACATGCAATGACACTGGGTGTGGTTCATGAAAAGAACAGATACGCAATGACACTGGTGGATCCTTATGTGGTTTGTTTAGAAGAACACGCATGCAATGACACTGGGTGTGGTTCATGAAAAGAACAGAAATGCAATGACATTGGTGGATCCTTATGTGGTTTGTGTATAGGAACATACATGCAATCACACTAGGTGGATCCATACGTGGTTTATGGAAGTAAAAGACATGCAATGACTCTAGCTGTGAATCATGAAAAGAATAGACATGGAATGACATTGGTGGATCCTTATGTGGTTCATGAAAAGAACAGGCAAGCAATGACACTGGTGGATCCTTATGTGGATTGCTTAGAAGAACACACATGCAATGACACTGGGTGTGGTTCATGAGAAGAACACACATCCAATGACACTAGTGGATCCATATGTGGTTTGTTTAGAGGAACAGACATGCAATGACACCGGTGGATCCACGTGTGGTTTATGGAAGTAAAATACATGCAATGACACTAGTAGATCCTTATGTGGTTCATGAAAAGAAAATACATGCAGCGAAACTAGGTGTGGTTCATGAATAGAATAGACATGCACCGACACTGGTTCATGAAAAGAACATACATGAAATGACACTGGTGGGCCCATCCTTATGTGGTTAATGAAAAGAATAGACATGCAATAACAATGGTGGATCCTTATGTGGTTTCTTTAGAAGAACACGCATGCAATGACACTGGGTGTGGTTCATGAAAATAACACACATCCAATGACACTGGTGGATCATTATGTGGCTCATGAAAAGAACAGACATGCAATGACACCGGTGGATCCTTATGTGGTATGTTTAGAGGAACAGACATGCAATGAGTCTAGCCGTGGTTCATAAAAAGAACAGACATGCAATGACACCGGGTTTGGTTCATGAAAAGAACAGACAAGCAATGACTTATGTGGTTTGTTTATAAGAAGACACATGCAATGACACTGGGTGTGGTTCAGGAAATGCACAGATAGGCAATGACACTGGTGGATCCTTATGTCGTTTGTTTAGAAGAACACGCATGCAATGACACTGGGTGTGGTTCATGAAAAGAACAACCACGCAATGACACTAGTGGATCCTTATATGGAGAGGAATAGACATCCAATGACACTGGTGGATCCTTATGTGGTTCATGAAAAGAACAGACAAGCAATGACACTGGTGGATCCTTATATGGTTTGTTTACAAGAACACACATGCAATGACACTAGGTGTGGTTCATGAGAAGAACACACATCCAATGACACTGGTGGATCCTTATGTGGTTTGTTTAGAGGAACAGACATGCATTCACACCGGTGGATCCACGTGTGGTTTATGCAAGTAAAAGACATGCAATGACACTGGTAGATCCTTACGTGGTTCATGAAAAGAACAGACATGCAGTGAAACTAGGTGTGGTTCATGAATAGAACGGACATGCACTGACACTAGGTGTGGTTCATGAAAAGAACAGACATGCAATGACACTGGTGGGCCCATCCTTATGTGGTTCATGAAAAGAACAGACATGCAATGACACTGGTGGATCCTTATGTGGTTTGTTTAGAAGAACACGCATGCAATGACACTGGGTGTGGTTCATGAAAAGAACACACGTCCAATAACACTAGTGGATCCTTATGTGGTTTGTTTAGAGGAACAGACATGCAATGACACCGGTGGATCCACGTGTGGTTAATGAGAAGAACACACATGCAATGACACTGGGTGCGGTTCGTGAAAAGAATAGACATGCAATGACACTGGTAGATCCTTATGTGGTTCATGAAAAGAACAGACATGCAATGACACTGCTGGATCCTTATGTGGTTTGTTTAGAGGAACAAACATGCAGTGACTCTAGCCGTGGTTCATGAAAAGAACAGACATGCAATGACACCGGGTGTGGTTCTTTAAAAGAACAGACATGCAATGACTTATGTGCTTTGTTTAGAAGAACACACATGCAATGACATTGGGTGTGGTTCATGAAAAGAACAGATAGGCAATGACACTGGTGGATCCTTATGTGGTTTGTTTAGAGAAGACATGCATTGACTCTAGCCGTGGTTCATGAAAAGAACAGACATGCAATGACACCAGGTTTGGTTCATGAAAAGAACAGAAATGCAATGACTTATGTGGTTTGTTTAGAAGAATACACATGCAATGACACTGGGTGTGGTTCATGAAAAGAACAGATAGGCAATGACACTAGTGGATCCTTATGTGGTTTGTTTAGAAGAACACGCATGTAATGACACTGGGTGTGGTTCATGAAAAGAACAGATAGGCAATGACACTAGTGGATCCTTATGTGGTTTGTTTAGAAGAACACGCATGCAATGACACTGGGTGTGGTTCATGAAAAAACAGACATGCAATGACACCGGGTTTGGTTCATGAAAAGAACAGACAAGCAATGACTTATGTGGTTTGTTTATAAGAACACACATGCAATGACACTGGGTGTGGTTCATGAAATGAACAGATAGGCAATGACACTGGTGGATCCTTATGTCGTTTGTTTAGAAGAACACGCATGCAATGACACTGGGTGTGGTTCATGAAAAGAACAACCACGCAATGACACTAGTGGATCCTTATATGGAGAGGAACAGACATCCAATGACACTGGTGGATCCTTATGTGGTTCATGAAAAGAACAGACAAGCAATGACACTGGTGGATCCTTATATGGTTTGTTTACAAGAACACACATGCAATGACACTAGGTGTGGTTCATGAGAAGAACACACATCCAATGACACTGGTGGATCCTTATGTGGTTTGTTTAGAGGAACAGACATGCATTCACACCGGTGGATCCACGTGTGGTTTATGCAAGTAAAAGACATGCAATGACACTGGTAGATCCTTACGTGGTTCATGAAAAGAACAGACATGCAGTGAAACTAGGTGTGGTTCATGAATAGAACGGACATGCACTGACACTAGGTGTGGTTCATGAAAAGAACAGACATGCAATGACACTGGTGGGCCCATCCTTATGTGGTTCATGAAAAGAACAGACATGCAATGACACTGGTGGATCCTTATGTGGTTTGTTTAGAAGAACACGCATGCAATGACACTGGGTGTGGTTCATGAAAAGAACACACGTCCAATAACACTAGTGGATCCTTATGTGGTTTGTTTAGAGGAACAGACATGTAATGACACCGGTGGATCCACGTGTGGTTAATAAGAAGAACACACATGCAATGACACTGGGTGTGGTTCGTGAAAAGAATAGACATGCAATGACACTGGTAGATCCTTATGTGGTTCATGAAAAGAACAGACATGCAATGACACTGCTGGATCCTTATGTGGTTTGTTTAGAGGAACAAACATGCAGTGACTCTAGCCGTGGTTCATGAAAAGAACAGACATGCAATGACACCGGGTGTGGTTCATGAAAAGAACAGACATGCAATGACTTATGCGCTTTGTTTAGAAGAACACACATGCAATGACATTGGGTGTGGTTCATGAAAAGAACAGATAGGCAATGACACTGGTGGATCCTTATGTGGTTTGTTTAGAGAAGACATGCATTGACTCTAGCCGTGGTTCATGAAAATAACAGACATGCAATGACACCAGGTTTGGTTCATGAAAAGAACAGAAATGCAATGACTTATGTGGTTTGTTTAGAAGAATACACATGCAATGACACTAGGTGTGGTTCATGAAAAGAACAGATAGGCAATGACACTAGTGGATCCTTATGTGGTTTGCTTAGAAGAACACGCATGCAATGACACTGGGTGTGGTTCATGAAAAAACAGACATGCAATGACACTGGTGGATCCTTATGTGGTATGTTTAGAGGAACAGACATGCAATGAGTCTAGCCGTGGTTCATAAAAAGAACAGACATGCAATGACACCGGGTTTGGTTCATGAAAAGAACAGACAAGCATTGACTTATGTGGTTTGTTTATAAGAACACACATGCAATTACACTGGGTGTGGTTCATGAAATGAACAGATAGGCAATGACACTGGTGGATCCTTATGTCGTTTGTTTAGAAGAACACGCATGCAATGACACTGGGTGTGGTTCATGAAAAGAACAACCACGCAATGACACTAGTGGATCCTTATATGGAGAGGAACAGACATCCAATGACACTGGTGGATCCTTATGTGGTTCATGAAAAGAACAGACAAGCAATGACACTGGTGGATCCTTATATGGTTTGTTTACAAGAACACACATGCAATGACACTAGGTGTGGTTCATGAGAAGAACACACATCCAATGACACTGGTGGATCCTTATGTGGTTTGTTTAGAGGAACAGACATGCATTCACACCGGTGGATCCACGTGTGGTTTATGCAAGTAAAAGACATGCAATGACACTGGTAGATCCTTATGTGGTTCATGAAAAGAACAGACATGCAGTGAAACTAGGTGTGGTTCATGAATAGAACGGACATGCACTGACACTAGGTGTGGTTCATGAAAAGAACAGACATGCAATGACACTGGTGGGCCCATCCTTATGTGGTTCATGAAAAGAACAGACATGCAATGACACTGGTGGATCCTTATGTGGTTTGTTTAGAAGAACACGCATGCAATGACACTGGGTGTGGTTCATGAAAAGAACACACGTCCAATAACACTAGTGGATCCTTATGTGGTTTGTTTAGAGGAACAGACATGCAATGACACCGGTGGATCCACGTGTGGTTAATGAGAAGAACACACATGCAATCACACTGGGTGTGGTTCGTGAAAAGAATAGACATGCAATGACACTGGTAGATCCTAATGTGGTTCATGAAAAGAACAGACATGCAATGACACTGCTGGATCCTTATGTGGTTTGTTTAGAGGAACAAACATGCAGTGACTCTAGCCGTGGTTCATGAAAAGAACAAACATGCAATGACACCGGGTGTGGTTCATGAAAAGAACAGACATGCAATGACTTATGTGCTTTGTTTAGAAGAACACACATGCAATGACATTGGGTGTGGTTCATGAAAAGAACAGATAGGCAATGACACTAGTGGATCCTTATGTGGTTTGTTTAGAGAAGACATGCATTGACTCTAGCCGTGGTTCATGAAAATAACAGACATGCAATGACACCAGGTTTGGTTCATGAAAAGAACAGAAATGCAATGACTTATGTGGTTTGTTTAGAAGAATACACATGCAATGACACTGGGTGTGGTTCATGAAAAGAACAGATAGGCAATGACACTAGTGGATCCTTATGTGGTTTGTTTAGAAGAACACGCATGTAATGACACTGGGTGTGGTTCATGAAAAAACAGACATGCAATGACACTGGTGGATCCTTATGTGGTTTGTTTAGACGAACATACATGCAATCACACTAGGTAGATCCATATGTGGTTTATGGAAGTAAAATACATGCAATGACTCTAGGTGTGATTCATGAAAAGAACAGACATGCAATGACACTGGTGGATCCTTATTTGGAAAACGGGCCTCTAGTCCCGGCCCGTAAGGGGCTTTAGTCCCGGTCCTAGTAACCGGGACCTGGAGGGGCGGGACTAAAGGCCCACCCATTAGTCCCGGCCCTCTTACCAGGCGGGACCAATGGGCATCCACGTGGCTGTCTCTGCGGGCGTTGGGTGCCCCCCCATTTGTCCTGGTTCGTATTACGAACCGGGACAAATGGTTCTCTGCCGTAGCAGAATTTTAGGCACTTTCTCTGCCTCGGCAGAGAATTTAATTTGTATTCTTTTTTTCATTTCAAAATAGTTTTCTATGCTACCACATACCGTACATGTTCGTGCATACATAAGATAACTTCTCTTAAGATCGAGCATACAAATATATACATGATAGTTACACATGGAGATCACAATTATCGGGACTAGAGCCCGTCTATTCAATTACACGGTCGGGGATCATCGGCGCCTATTCACACTAAATTCTCCGGCGTCATCTATCATCTTGTTCATCAAGAATCCTGCCAGTTCTTCAGCAATTGCTACTACGCGTTGCTGTGGTAGGAGCTGATCCCGCATTTTCTCGAACTATATAAGAAAAGGAGATCAATATGAATATCAATCATGATAACAAAAAGTGACGGTAATAAAAATAATGTTATGAATGTATTGCTTACATCGACTCTATAATCATTCAGCTCACTGGTAAACATGCGAATGAACTCGCAAACGTAGAATCCACACAGATTCGTCCCCTATGGCTACCTCGCGCACTTTACGAGAATAGAATTCAATCAAAATAATAATCTAGCATCATAATTGTATTGAAACTAGAAGTAAAGAGATGCGCCTACTACTTACCGAGACCGGCTTAAACGTCAGCTTCTTAGTAAAGTCACCCGTAACCGCACTCTTGAACTTGTTCCAAACCCTACCCGGTAAATAAAATGAATGAGTTATTTATTACGTGATATCTCAGGAAATCAACAAAAGAGACCGCTGTAGCGCGAAAATTACCTCTGGAGCCTGTCCTGCATGTCACTAAACTGTTCCAGGGGTCTCTTTAATGGGTCCATGACTTCAACTCTTCCCTTATCAAGTTGAATGTCCATGAGAATCCAGTGGAAACTGTACACGTTTATATATACATCAGTAACTCATCAATTACACTTAACATCGAGTAAGCAAAAGAGAATGTGTACAATAGAGTAAGACACTCACGCAAAATTGTAAGGAAACAGTATGTGGTCACAGAAATTTTGCTCCGTTAGAAACCTTAAAAGGTTTTCCTGTGTGTCCTCGGGTTTTTCCTTTAGCGTCCGACAATGTATTTTATCTGGGTCAATGAACCCAACACTGAAGATTGACCTTCTTTTACATTCCATGATCTTCATTCTGCATAATAATAGAGTACAAAAGGATATAATTAGGATAATTACATGCAATGAACTGAACAACTGAACAAAATGAACAGCTTATATATAGACAATGAATTCAACAACTTACAGACAATAGAAACTCATGAGACTTTTGTCGAGGGCGTCGAAAGTGTATAACTAGAAGAGTTCTGGAAACTCAACATGGACCTCTTCTTCTTGGAAGTAGTAGTCATGTGGGACTTTCGCCACGATCATTATTCTCTCCTCCTTTACGGCTTTCAAGTACCATTTATGTAAACTCCGCATTTGTGTTGGTAGTTGTTGGAACTGCTCAAAGCTGACCAGAGGCTTCCCTGGGACATATGTAGGGACTACCTGAGCCTTGGGTAACTTGTCGTCCTGGGAACCTAGCAATTCCTCAACAGTCACATTCATAGCGGCCGCAAGCTTCTTAGCTTCTTCCATATCCTGCTGGGGAGTGTAATAGGATACCACCTTGAGGGGTGGGGTCGATTTTTTGGCCTGTTCCCCGAGCTGGGGGACATCCTTTCTTTTCCCGGTTGCACTTTGACTTGATGATTTGCTCCCGCTTGCACTTCTACTTGATTTGCTCTTCTTCACTTCCTTCTGAAGTGTGCGTCGATAGTCATCTGGCTTATGGTGCAAGTCATATTGCGATTTTGTGTTCATAAAAGAAAGTGCATACGCTTTTTTGCTTCTCGGTGTATACCGGGGCGGGCTCGGGTTTCTTCTTTTGAAGCTGCGCAACACATTCGGCCTTTACGATCATGTCGATTTCCTCGTCAGTACGACCGTAAGGTCTGATAGGAAGATTCTTATGAGGTACTCTTGGGAGGGGCGACATTTGTCGTTTTGGGCTCCTGCGTCGTTTAGTACTAATCGGAGGCTACGGCGGAGATCGAGATGGACTCGGGCTATGGTGGTCGTAGTCATGGGGTGGGCTTCTTGGAGGTGATGGAGGTGAAGGTGACATGCGACCACTCGGAGGCGGTGTTGGCTTTGGCGTCCAGCCTGGAAGCTTGATGTTGTTCTTGTCCCATAGAATGATACCACCCAATACTTCTCTGAGTGTCCTCTCACCTTTAGGTCTAGGGATGTCAAGCTCCATTGAGTCCCACCCCATTGCGATTTCATCCGCACCAACTTTAGCATAGCCAGCTGGAATCTCACGGCCATGCCAGCGTGCACCAGGTGGACAAGGTAAAGCACATCCGACCGCCATCTTGATGGATAGGTTCTTCACCTTCTAATGGAGCTCACAAGATGCCTGCTCCTTGATTCCATCCACGGGGTAGCCGGGACCGCCATCTACCATACGTGCATCGTCAGAAGGGACCTCAGATTCAGCCACGCTGCTTTTCCGCTGAGATGGGACGGCGGTAATATCGAGTACAGGATCTTGCAGGCGCGCTGCTCCTCGAAGTTCGTCAATCTGTTGCTGATGCATTCGAAGTGTTCCTATCAACTCCGTGAACTTGTCTCCCTCCTCCTCCTGCCGTCGCCTCTTTGCTCTCTCTCGGCTCCTATAAGTATCTCTGTCTTTGGGAAACCCCATCTCCCACATATAACTAGGGCCAAGGCCTCGTACACGTCCTCCGCGTTCATCATTCCCGAGGACCTTTGTCAGCAAGTCTTTCTCTCTATCGGGACGGAACTTTGTTGTCCCCGCTTTAATATCCTTCACCACTTTCTGCCATGTATCCCGGGGTAGCCTAATCCCGTCACTGCAAATAAGGTCCCCTGTACCTTCGTCATACTCACTCCCATGCCCAAGGAACCAATTCCTTGCCCTCAGATCCCATTCTTCGCGTATTGGTTCTGGAGTGATCCCTTTAGCAAGCAGCTCATTCTCTTTAGCATCCCACTTTGGCATGGCAGCCGCGTAGCCCCCTGGCCCTAGGTGATGGTGATATTTCTTCATCGCGGCATTTTTCTTGATTTTTCCGATATTTCCCTAGCAGGTTGTGACTCCTTGTACTTCACAAATGCATCCCTGTTAGCCTGCTGCTTCGTTAGATAGCATTCAAATTTAGGAGTCTTCTTCATCTTCTGATACTTTTGCCATAATGCTTTCTTCCAGTTCTTGAATAGTTCGGCCATCTTTGTAAGAGTCCACTGCTTGACTTTATTCCTCAATGCAGCTGTGTCGGCATCATCCTCACATTCTGGCAAGGTGAAATGTGTCATGGGGTCATTCCAAAGACCCTCTTTGCACCTGTCAGAGACATACTCACCCTCTTTAGCCCCTTTGGTCTTATTCCACTCTCGAATGGTGATCGGGATGCGATCCCTAACCATACTCCGCATTGTTGTTTAAATACAGTTTTAGCCTTTTTGGGTTCCACCGGTTCACCCCGTGGTGATACCCGCGTAATTGTATAACGCTTAGATGCGTCCAACTTTTTGGCCGGGCCTCGTTTCGAATATTTTTTGCTCGATGTGGAGGCCTAAAAGAAGAAACATTCGTCTATATATATATACAACGCAGTTAATGCATCTACTGATCACCAGAGTTCATATATATACCTCGCCGTCGGCTTCTCCACCACCAAAGCCGTCGGCTTCTCCTTGATCATTTCGGTCGACCTCCTCTCCCTCACCGGAGGGGTTCAGATAAATCGACGGAGATTCGGGTGGATCAACATGGGGGTGTCGTTGATCATATCCTCGAGAATTTCTTCCTGTGCTAGGTCTCTCTGGATTGGATCCATAGTTTTCTACAAAATGCACATAATAACATTTTTCATTCAATATTGCTGCATAAAATAATACTAAACAATAATATGAACACGCAATTTGCTACAATAATACTAAACAATAGCAAAATTCTAGTGATGCCCTAACCCTAACCCTAAGTCCGGGGGCCCGCGAGCACTACCACCCTAACCCTAAGTCCGGGGGCCCGCGAGCACTACCACATTAACCCTAAGTCCGGGGGCCCGCGAGCACTACCACATTAACCCTAAGTCTGGTGGCCCGCGAGCACCACCACCCTAACCCTAAGTCCGGTAGCCCGCGAGCACTACCACCCTAACCCTAAGTCCGGTGGCCCGCGAGCACACCACCCTAACCCTAAGTCCGGTTGCCCGCGAGCACTACCACCCTAACCATAAGTCCGGGGGCCCGCGACCACCACCACTCTAACCCAAAGTCCGGAGGCCCGCAACCACTACCACCCTAATATATACACTACTATTACACTAGCTACTAAATAATATTACAACTACTAAATAATGTTACAATTATACACTACTATTACACTATACTAAATAACACACAAAATTAAATAATATTACACTACAAAATAAAATTAACTATATACTACAAAAATACTATTACAACTAAATATTACAACTACTAAATACTACAGAAATACTATTACACTAATACAAAATACTACAAAAATAATATTACACTAATACAAAATACTATTACAACTAAATATTACAACTACTAAATACTACAAAAAAAGCCAACCAGCAAGCCGCCGGCCATCCGCCAGCCAGCTGCCAGCCAGCTAGCCGTCGGCCAGCCAGCCAGGCGCCAGCCAGCGCGCGCGGGGGGAGCGAAGGGGAGGGGGCGGCTCGGCCTGCTCGCCTACAGTGCCGGCGCCGCCGCGCCATCGCGTAGCCGGACGGGGGAGCGAAGGGGAGGGGGCGCGGGGTACCTCTGGTGGGGGCGCGCGCGCGGCGGCTGGAGTGGCGGTGGTGGTTGGGGGCGGTGGCGGCCGGAGAATCGGGCAACCTGCCGGCATCAGGTCGTCCTTCGCGTGTGGGGGGGGGGGGTGCTCTGCGTGGGGAGAAGAAGGGGCGCGCGGGGAGAAGAAGGCGCGCCAAATGTATAGTGCGGGACCTTTAGTCCCGGTCCGTATAACGCACCGGGACTAAAGGGTCTTTAGTCCCGGTGCGTTATACGGACCGGGACTAAAGGTCCCCCCCTTTAGTCCCGGTGCGTGCCACCCACCGGGACTAAAGGGTTTTCGGCCCAGCCGAACAGGCGCGCGCCAACGCCACACCTTTAGTCCCGGTGTGTAGCACGCACCGGGACTAAAGGTCCCTTTTTCAAAAAATTTAAGCCTGGGGCGCGCCTGTTTAAAAAAATTCAATTAGCATATTATTTAAACATTTGAATTTTACATTTTTTGCATACTTATGAATTTGAGAAAAATTTCAACATGAAAAGTTCTTGAATTTGAATAACTAATCCAAATCTATTTTCTGTTTTATAAAATAATTATTCTAACTAGTGAAACTAATAACCATTTTGCCATTTTCAATTTAAAAATGCATTAAATATTATATTTTGCATATTTTTAAATAAGTGATTCAAATCAATTTTCTGTTTTATAAAATAATTATTCTAACTAGTCAAACTATTAACCATTTTGCCATTTTCATGTAATTCCGACGCTCCGGTGGTCTTCCTCCGGCGAAACCCTAGACCGGGGGCCCCAGATCGTCTACCCCGCCTTATTTTTTCCTGCCCGTTCTCTTCCGGATCGTAGCCCCTTTAGGGTTTAGGGTTTTTGGTTTAGGGTTTTTGGTTTAGGGTTTAGGGTTTAGGGTTTTTTATTTAGGGTTTAGGGATTAGGGTTTTTAGTTTATTGTTTAGGGTTTAGGGTTTAGGGTTCCCTCCTCTGACTTAGGGTTTACGGTTCCCTCCTCGGACTTAGGGTTTAGGGTTTAGACTCATATCTGCCGCCTCTCTCCACTCTATCCCATGGCTTCCACCATACCTCTAACCCCAGGGAGGCTGAGATGGAGTCTTTCACGTGCTAGCAGGAAAATATTTTCCGAGGCGGAACTTCCGAAGATGCCATAGGGCGTGTGCACCAAGGACATCTTCGAGAAGTGCCGCCACGAGAGATTTCCCAACCTTTTCCTCCATCCATGGGGATGAAACTCTCCATCCATGTTGGCTTGTTGAATTGCTTGCCATGGCGTATCGATGCTCCTTTTATAGGCACGACGCCGCTTCTACTTTGTCTTCTTCCTCCGACAGGGCGTCGTGTGCTACATGCTTTATCTCATCGTGCAGTGCGTCCACCCACGTGTCCTTGTCCTACCGACAGCTTTAGTCCTGGTTTGAGCCCCCACTCGGTACTAAAGGTTACCCACGCGTCCTTATCCCACCGACAGTTTTGTTAGATGACACAAAAACCACCTTTAGTCCCAGTTGCACCCACCAGCCGGTACTAAAGGTTAGCCACCCCCCAGATAAGGCCCTCCCAGATACGCTTCCCCCAGATAAGGCCCCCCATCTTTTGTCCCGGTTTGAGCCCCCACCCGGGATGAAAGTTTCCCGCGCCACTGCGTTCCCGCGCTTTCCACCGGTTCCCACCTCTGTCTTCCTGCCAATTTTTCAGTATATATATGTACGCTTGGCCTCCATTTACATATCACATCTAGACTCATCCTTCTCTTCCCATGGCTTCCATCGTATCTCTAACCACCCGGGAGGCGGAAGCGCTTTGCGCCTCGAACTACCCCTGCCCACCGGGCTACTGCGTCCCCACCGGCTGGATGCTGAGCGCCGGAGGCGTGCCGGTCCCTCCTGTCCCTCTAGGTGTGGAGCGCCGGATGGCCATCACGAACCACTACTACCTCGAGCTCACGCCAGAGTAGTGGAGGAATCCCAACTGGCATCCCGACTATTTCCCGACTTGGGAAGCCTTCTTCATCAATCGGCATGAGAGGGCGCTCGCCAGGCACGAGGAGGACGGCCCACCTCCTTCGAACTTCAACGAGGCCAGCTGTCGGATATGGTGGCACGGCCGGACTCTCCAGAGTGTCATGGCCTACAACACGACCGACAATAACCCCCGCCTGCCGTACCCTCAAATCCAGCCCACGCGTGCCCAACCTTCAAGGTTCGACTACGGCGACCCCGACGACGACAGCGACGACGGTGCCGGTGACTACGACGACTACAGTGGCGCGTATTACAGGGCTAGGCAGGAGCATGACTAAATCACTCCAACCATTAGGCATGTTTCTTAATTTTCAGTTGTGCTATGTATCCTTAGTGTTTGTGGGTTCCTTCTCTTGTGATGGTTCCTTCTCTTTGTGTGATCACCTATCGCGGCTCAGAACGTCTAGTTTGATTGAGCAAGATGTATTACATGAAAGGGGACCTTTATGTCTCAAATAAAAGGTTTAATACATTACATAGATTTATGTCTCAAATAAAAGGTTTAATTACATAGATTTATGTCTCAAATAAAAGGTTTAATACATTATTACACATCACCAACATCTAGAGTTGTGGTTTTCTTTTGCACCGTAGCCATGGAGAATCTTCATCATTTAACAGGATGCTTGGGTCAGTTTTCACTTTGAAGGGCGGAATTTCATGAAACTTATTGTAATCTTCTGACATGTCTGTCTTATCATCCACTCCCACGATGTTTCTTTTCCCTGAAAGAACTATGTGGCGCTTTGGCTCATCGTATTCTGTACTCTTTTGCTTATCTTTCCTTTTTCTCGGTTTGGTAGACATGTCCTTCACATAGAAACCTGAGCCACATCGTTGGCTAGGATGAATGGTTCATCCATGTACGCAAGATTGTTGAGATCCACTGTTGTCATGCCGTACTTTTCGTCTACATGTACCCCGCCTCCTGTCAGCTTGACCCATTTGAACCGAAGCAAAGGGACCTTAAAAGTAGGTCCATAGTCAAGTTCCCATATCTCCTCTATGTACCCATAATATGTGTCAAGCTGCCCATTGTCATCTGTTGCATCAAAGCGGAGACCACTGTTTTGGTTGGTGCTCTTTTTATCTTGGGCGATCGTGTAAAATGTGTTCCCATTTATCTCGTACCCTTGGAAAGTACATATAGTCGAAGATGGTAACCTGGCCAACGAGTACAACTCATCTCCAACAGTGGTGTTATTCATGAGATGTGTCTGCAACCAATTGCCAAAATTCTTCTCGTGTTCCCCTTTAATCAAGGTTTCACGCTTCCCCGGGTTTTTGGAGCGTAGAATATTCTTGTGTTTCTCGATATACGGAGCCACCACGGTGGAATTGTGTAGAACTGTGTAGTGTGCTTGAGTGAAAGAATGCCCGTCCCTACATACCATTGATTTCCTTCCTAGTGTGCCTTTTCCAGTCATCCTCCCCTCATACCGAGATTCAGGAACACCAATCGGCTTAAGGTCAGGAAGAAAGTCAACACAAAACTCAATGACCTCCTCTGTTCCATAGCCCTTGTGGCCTAGCACGGTTATGAACATATTTCTTTAAGACTCCCATGAACCACTCGAAGGGGAACATATTGTGTAGAAACACAGGACCGAGAATTCTAATCTCTTCGACTAGGTGAACTAGGAGGTGCGTCATAATATTGAAGAAGGATGGCAGGAGAAACAACTCGAAGCTGACCAGACATTGGACCACATCAATCTGTAACCCTGATAGACTTTCTCGATCGATTACCTTCTGAGAAATTGCATTGAGGAATGCACATACCTTCACAATGGCTAGTCGAACATGGCAGTTGTGTCCGGATGCAACCGGAAGCAATTGCGTCATAAGCACATGGCAGTCATGAGACTTTAGGTTTTGAAATTTTTTCTCTTTCATATTTATTATTCCCTTTATATTCGATGAGAAGCCTGACGGGACCTTGATACTGAAAAGGACTTCAAAAAAGATTTCCTTCTCTTCTTTGGTAAGAGCATAGCGGGCAAGCCCTTGAAACTGCCCTGGATGCTTGCCGTCTCGTCCTTTATGATTTTTCTGGTCCTCCCGTGTTGTCGGGGTATCTTTTGACTTCCCATACAAGCCCAAGAGCCTAGAATATTCACGCAAAGATTCTTCGTCAGGTGCATCACGTCGATTGTAGAGCGGACCTCATGCACTTCCCAATAGGGTAGCTCCCCAAATATAGATTTCTTCTTCCACATGGGTGCGTGTCCGGTAATGGGTTCTTTCAGAACAGGTTGTCCTCCAGGACCCATTCCAAATATTACATCCAAATCCTTGACCATACCAAATACATCAGCACCACTACGAGGGAGAGGCTTCGTCCGGGTTTCTGCCTTGCCATTGAAATGCTTGCCTTTCTTCTTTAAGGGATGACTGGGCGGAAGAAAATGACGATTGTACGGGTACACATTCTTTCTACATTTATCCAGATATATACTTTCAGTCTCATCTAAACAGTGCGTGCATGCATTGTATCCTTTGGTCGTCTGTCCTGAAATGTTACTAAGAGCAGGCCAATCATTGATGGTTATGAACAACAACGCTTGTAGGTCAAATTCCTGCTGTTTGTGCTCATCCCACACACGTACACCTGGTTTGGCCTGCAACTATAGAAGTTCATCAACTAATGGCCTTAGGTACACATCAATGTCGTTGCCGGGTTGCTTCGGGCCTTGGATGAGCACTGGCATCATAATGAACTTCCGCTTCATGCACAACCAAGGAGGAAGGTTGTAGATACATAGAGTCACGGGCCAGGTGCTGTGACTGCAGTTCTTCTCCCCAAAAGGATTCATGCCATCGGTACTTAGACCAAACCATAAGTTCCTTGCGTCACCAGCAAAGTCCGGGAAGTCTCTCTCGATTTTTCTCCACTGCCGACCATCAACAGGGTGCCTCAACATCCCGTCTTTCTTACAGTCTTCCATGTGCCATCGCAACAACTTGGCATGCTCTTTATTTCTGAACAAATGTTTCAAACGTGGTATTATAGGAGCATACCACTTCACCTTGGCAGGAACCCTCTTCCTGGGTTGCTCGCCCTCAACATCACCAGGGTCATCTTTTTTGATCTTATACCGCAATGCAGTGCGTACCGTGCATTTATCCATATTCTCGTACTTCTCACCGCGGTAGAGGATGCAGTCATTAGGGCATGCATGTATATTCTGCACGTCTAATCCTAGAGGGCAGACAAGTTTCTTTGCTTCGTACGCACTGGAGGGCAATTGGTTATTTCTTGGAAGCAGCTTCTTCATTATTACCAGCAACTTTTCAAATCCCGAGTCAGTCATACCGGTCTGTCTTCTACTTCAACAATTCCAGTGTGCTACCCAGCTTCTTCTGTCCATCTTCACAAGTTGGATACAGCAATGTGTTGTGGTCCTGTAACATCTGCTCGAACTGTAACCTCTCCTTTTCTGTGTCACAGTCTCGCCTTGCATCACTAATGACCCGACCAAAATCATCAACGGGCTCATCTGGTTCCCGTTCTTCACCCCCTTCTTTTTCATTATCTTCAACTGCTGTACCATCGTATTCAGGAAACATAGATCGGTAGTTGTCATCATCGTTCTCTTCTTCATCGCTGTCTTCCATCATAACCCCTCTTTCTCCGTGCTTGGTCCAAACATTATAGCCGGACATGAAACCGGACTGAAGCAGGTGGCTCTGAATGACTCTTGAGGAAGTATGAGCCTGCTCATTCTGACATTCAACACATGGACAACACATAAAACCATCCCGCCGCTTGTTCGCCTCGGCCACAAGGCGAAAAGAACGCACGCCTTCTCTGTAAGCGTCAGAGCGTCGGTCACCGTACATCCATGGGTGGCTTATCTGCATCATACAACCATGCATATATATCAAACGCAATCACGATGCTTAAATTAGTATCGCGCAGTCAAAACGAGAAAATAGTTGCTAACCTTTTAGGACACTTCAAAACAAAGAGGAGAAACCTTAAGTGTCGCTCTGGCACCTCATATCATATTTTGTCTTGTGTGAACTCAAGTGGCATCGCTCTAATAGGCATTTCACCGAACACCTCTAGTGCATATGAAGAAAAAAAGTTAGCACAAAGTTATACCCACCTCTCACATAGGAAAAAAAATAGGAGAGAGTGGAGGGCTGGGTGCATATATATAGGACCAGGCCATTAGTCCCGGTTTGAGATACAAACCTGGACTAAAGGTTCTGCCAGGATCACGCGCGCCGGCCCAGACCCATTTGTCCCGGTTTGTATCTCAAACCGGGACTAATGGTTCTTTACGGACCAGGACATAGTGCCTCGGCCTCCTCGGGCCGTCTGGTTCAGACCATCAGTCCCGACCCCAGCCACGGCCGGGACTAATGGCCCGAACCAAAGGCCCATTTTCTACTAGTGTTATGTGGTTCATGAAAAGAACAGACATGCAGTGAAACTGGGTGTGGTTCATGAATAGAACAGACATGCACTGACACTGGGTGTGGTTCATGAAAAGAACAAACATGCAATGACACTGGTGGATCCTTATGTGGTTTGTTTAGAAGAACACGCATGCAATGACACTGGGTGTGGTTCATGAAAAGAACACACATCCAATGACACTGGTGGATCCTTATGTGGTTTGTTTAGAGGAACAGACATGCAATGACACCGGTGGATCCACGTGTTGTTCATGAGAAGAACACACATCCAATTACTCTGGTAGATCCTTATGTGGTTCATGAAAAGAACAGACATGCAGTGAAACTGGGTGTGGTTCGTGAAAAGAACAGACATGCACTAACACTAGGAGTGGTTCATGAAAAGAACATACAAGCAATGACACTGGTGGATCCTTATGTGGTTTATGGAAGGAACAAACATGCAATCACACTAGGTGGATCCATATGTGGTTTATGGAAGTAACACACATGCAATGACACTGGATGTGGTTCATGAAAAGAACAGACATGCAATGACACTGGTAGATCCTTATGTGGTCCATGAAAAGAATAGACATGCAATGACAATAGTGGATCCTTATGTGGTTTATTTAGAGGAATAGACATGCAATGACTCTAGCCATGGTTCATGAAAAGAACAAACATGCAATGACACCAGGTGTGGTTCATGAAAAGAACAGACATGCAATGACTTATCTGTTTTGTTTAGAAGAACACACATGCAATGACACTGGGTGTGGTTCATGAAAAGAATAGATACGCAATGACACTGGTGGATCCTTATGTGGTTTGTTTAGAAGAACACGCATGCAATGACACTGGGTGTGGTTCATGAAAAGAACAGAAATGCAATGACACTGGTGGATCCTTATGTGGTATGTTTAGAGGAACAGACATGCAATCACACTAGGTGGATCCATATGTGGTTTATGGAAGTAAAAGACATGAAATGCCTCTAGCTGTGATTCATGAAAAGAATAGACATGTAATGACATTGGTGGATCCTTATGTGGTTCATGAAAAGAACAGGCAGGCAATGACACTGGTGGATCCTTATGTGGATTGTTTAGAAGAACACACATGCAATGACACTGGGTGTGGTTCATGAGAAGAACACACATCCAATGACACTAGTGGATCCTTATGTGGTTTGTTTAGAGGAACAGACATGCAATGACACTGGTGGATCCACGTGTGGATTATGGAAGTAAAAGACATGCAATGACACTGGTAGATCCTTATGTGGTTCATGAAAAGAAAATACATGCAGTGAAACTGGGTGTGGTTCATGAATAGAACAGACATGCACCGACACTAGGTGTGGTTCATGAAAAGAACATACATGAAATGACACTGGTGGGCCCATCCTTATGTGGTTCATGAAAAGAACAGACATGCAATGACACTTGTCAGGGGGATGATCCCCAGGTACCCCAACTGGATAAGAAACAAGATAGTCGGATCATGTCCGGCTGACCAGGTGCAGCCGGACAGGGCAGGACATGTCGGCTACCACCCGGTAGCCGGATCAGCAAGAGGCAGCCGGATACGGCGGCGTAGCCGGACCCAATCAGTGCGACAAGACGACGTGCGTATCAGTACACGGTACGCCCTATATGGTGACGAGACTGGCAACTACCCAGCCATACCGAAGACTTTGCGTGGATGACGCAGGAACAGTGGCCTGTGCTGATGACAGGCTCGCACGACGTCCACTGTGCCTACGACAGCCATACCGCTCGTACTCCGATAAGACATGCCATACTGGATACTATAGATGACTAGCCGGCTAGGGCCCGCCTGTCGGACTAGCCAGTGAGACCTTTGCCTCTTTTACTATATAAGGAGAGGCAAGGTCTCAGTAGAAAGGGTTGGTCTTACAGCATTTAAGGCAGTAGCTAGCGTATACAGCTCGAGGAGCACTTGTAGTTCGAGTATTCCACATAGTCAGATCCGGCAGGAGTAGGGGCTTTACCTCACCACGAGGGCCCCGAACGTGGGTACTTCTTGCGTCCCGCTACGCTCGCTTGTATCCAATCTTACCTGCGGACGCCGTCGACAGCTTCCCTGTTAGTCCCCACACCTCTATCTAACCTCCTCAGGTACTGCCGTTCCCAATACAACGACAGTTGGCGCCCACCATGGGGCAAGATGGCTTCGACCGGAGTCACGTTCCGCACGGGACCCCGCACTTCAGCCGGTGAGCGCGTGGCCTCCGGGCTGGTGCTCATGCTCGGCAAGTTCGACTACGTCATCGACAAAGCCTCCTGCTTCGCCGGAACCTCCTTCCCGGTGAACGGCACCATCCTGCTATTCGGCAATCTCCCCGTTTACGTCGCCACCATCCCAGAGCGTTTCCCTAGGGAAATCGTCTCTATCACGGAGCTGCCGCGCTTAGGCGGCAGCGCCTCCGCCACGTCCCGCGGCGTGGAGGTCATGATGGCCGGTTCCAGCTCCCATCCGCGCCAGCCGCGGGAGCGAGGCACGGACGAGGTCGGAACTTCCGCTCCCCCGCAGCCCCGGAACCCGGTGGAGGATGCCATTGATCGGCTCCTGACGCCGGTTAACCTTGGGGATAACCCAGAGGAGGCGGAGGCCAACTTCAGCATGGAGAGACAGATCCTCCTCCATGAGGCCATGGAGCTGGCGGCAGCCCGCAAGCAGCTCGAGATCACCCGGCGTGAGTACGACCGCGCGCATGGCCTTACTCCGGCTACCGCGGAGCCGAGCCGGCGCGGCCAGGTACAGCATCGGGGCGGCGAGCTAGGCGGAAGGATGGAAAAGTATGGGCAACCGGATCCCGTGCCTGCCCTCACACGGCCCACCTACAGCACGCCCATCAAGAACTTGCGTGCGGCGCGATCCGCGGCAGAGGAACTACCCAGCCTAGAGGGCGAGGAGCGAGCCCGCTAGCACGCTCGCGTGCAGGAGCTCCTCCGCATCACGGACGAGCAGACCAGTGCCAACCAGCAGATGCAGGAAGACCTTAGCTACTCCAGGGGGAGCAGGCTACCTGCCAACAGCAGGGGCGCGCCGCGCGACACCCAGCAGGCGTCCTCCCCTCAGCCGCCTAGGGCCCGCAGCAGGCGTCACAGCTCTGGCAACATGGGCCAGCCGCGCTAGGAGCAGACGGTGAACAGCAACCCGCCACCTCCCCCTCCGCCAGCCGGAGTGCCCAAACCAGCCGGTTCCCATCTATCGGGTCGGGTGGGAGCGCCCAACCCGGATATTCCGGATGCCCACGACCGCATCGAGCTCCTCACTCAAGCGCGCGTCACGGAGGAGGAAGATTCTACCAGTCCGGTTTGTTTCGGACCCCGCATCCAGAACGAGCAGTTTCCGGATAAATTCTCCTTGCCCAAGGACACCCCAAGTACGACAACAGCATGAAGCCGGAAGACTAGTTGACCGACAATGCTACGACAGTCGGCATCACCCACGGGAACAAGCGCACAGCCGTGCACTACGTCCCCCTCATGCTAACCGGGTCGGCAAGGACATGGCTCAATAGCCTTGCGCCCAACAGCACAACGCTTGGCCGGACTTCGAGAAGGTGTTCGTCCGCAACTTCAACGGCACGTACAAGCGTCCAGGGGGCCCGCGCGACCTGGCCTTGTGCGTCCAGGGCGACCACGAGACCGACCGCGAGTACCTCGCCAAGTGGACGGAGCTGCGCAACACTTGCGAGGGCATCCTGGAGAGCCAAGCCATCAACTTCTTCATCGAGGGTTGCCGAGAGGGCACCATGCTTCGCCACCGGCTACTATGTGACGAGCCGAAAACCATGGCGGAGCTCATGACAGTTGCGGACCAGTACGCCATGGCGGATGCCGCCATGAAGAAGCCCCTCTGAGTAAACGCGGATGGCCGTCCGACTCCCA
The DNA here is from genome assembly GCA_910589775.1 of Avena eriantha. Classification (NCBI taxonomy): domain Eukaryota; kingdom Viridiplantae; phylum Streptophyta; class Magnoliopsida; order Poales; family Poaceae; genus Avena; species Avena eriantha. The sequence goes on along the minus strand of CAJUXJ010000664.1, from coordinate 8,310 downwards.
CGGAGCCGGCTCGCGACCGACCAAGCAATCCGGCTGGAGAAGCCAGATCCTCCAGGCGCCACGGCAACGACAACCGGTTCCATGGGGACCGCCAGGCCGGACAGCAGAAGCCTCGCTACCACGCGCGGCAGGTCAATGCTGTGGAGGGCGCGCCCGACGCGCCGGCTAATGAGGCAAGGAGGCAGAAGCCACGGCTCACCTTCGACCAGATGTTCGATGGCCCGTGCAAGTGGCATAGCGGTCCCTTCAAGCTGGCTACGCACACCACCCGGAACTGCAGCTGGACCCGCCAGCTAAAGGACCAGGGCAACCAGCCTCGTCCCCCGCCTCCCCCACCGGGTGGACCTCCACCACCGGCTAGGGGAGCCGGCAATGATGTAACGGCGGCAACGGCGGGAACAACAACAACGGCTACCCCCAGCCGCACGCTGCCTACCATATCTTCGAAACAGAGCAGGACGACAAGCACAGCCGTAGGCGACGCTCCAAGGAGGTCAATGCCATCGTCTCTCTGGTCCCCTAGTACCTGAACTGGTCGGAAACCTCGAGCCGGGCGGATCAGCCTGAGCATCTACCGACTCCCGGGGGCTACGCCATGGTGCTCGACCCTCTCTTCGTCTCCAACACGCGCACCTGCCGATTCTCGCGCGTCCTCATCGACGGAGGCAGCAACCTCAACCTCCTCTACCAGTCCTCGCTGGAGAAGCTGGGCATTCGCGAAAGCGACCTGCGCCTGACTACCATGACGTTCCACGGCGTACTACCAGGACCAGCCTGCGCCCCGCTGGGGAAAATCTAGCTGGACGTCATCTTCAGGACCGAGGAGAACTTCCGCCGCGAACCAATCTGGTTCGAGGTGGTAAATCTGACGAGCTCCTACCACGCTCTCCTCGGGCGCCCCGCCCTCGCCAAGTTCATGGCCATCCCCCACTACGCCTACCTCAAGACGAAGATGTCGGGACCCCACGGCGTGATCACCGTCGTCGGCTGCTTCAGGCGGTCGATGGAGTGCGCCTCAGCTGGTTCCAAACTGGCAGAGGCCCTCATCATAGCCGAAGAAAAGCGCGTGATCATGCGCAATGTGGCCATGGCCCAACAGGACATTCCGGCTAGCAGCAAACCAGCTGGAGAAGGAGCTTTCCAGCCGGCAAAGGAGACGAAGAGGATCCTGCTCGACCCCTCTGACCCGACTAAGTTCGTCACCATTGGTGCCGGCTTGGATAGTAAATAGGAAGGCGCGCTTGTCGACTTCCTCCGTGAGAATCGGGACATCTTCGCATGGTCCCCCAAGGACATGCCCGGTGTGCCGAGGGAGTTCGCCGAGCACTCGCTTCACGTGCGTCCAGATGCTAAGACGGTCAAGCAACCTCTGCGCCGGTTCACAGAGGAGAAGAGAAAGATAATCGGTGACGAGATCACCCGGCTCCTCACAGCCGGGTTCATCATGGAAGTGTACCACCCGGACTGGTTGGTGAACCCAGTCCTGGTGCAGAAGGAGCTTTCCTCCCATAAGTTACCCGGCATCAGAGACAACCGGTACAGACAGACAAGTTTTCACACATAACTGAAGCAAGACAAATACACCCGGCATCCCAGGGCGATAACTAGACGGCAGGGACCTTGCCATGAGGGAGATCTTGGCCGGCAGAAGCTTCGGGCGGCGGAGGAGGCGCGGAGCTGGATCTGGTCCCAGCACCTGCGGGCGGCGGCATCGGGCCCTCCATGTTAGGAGTGCCGACGGACTCCGAGTCGGTGAGCACCTCGTCGGGATCCACGTAATCGGCGATCTTCATGGCGGATCCGTGGAGCTCCGGATGGGCCTGGCGGATGGAAGCAAGATCGGCTCCGGCACGAAAGCCACCGTTGATGTTCTCGACGCGGGCGTCCTTGTACCAGGAGAGCATAAGGGCCAGAGCCATCTCCGCTCCGGCCCGCACCGCCAAGTTTCGCAGCCGGTCCACCGTAGCCGGCACCTCCCCCACCTTCGCAGCTAGCTGCGCCATCGTCTCCGGAACCGGAGCCTCCGGCCACACGAAGGAGAAGATGTCCCGCGCCGCCTGTCGAAACTTGGCAGCTTCCTCCCCAAGGAGAACGACAAGCTCCTGGGCCGTAGGCTGTGCTCCCGGCCAGTTCTCCTGCAGCCGGTTGTAGGCCAGTAGGTCTATGCCGGGGTAAAAGGCTATCAGAAAAGAGGAGTCAAATCCGGCTACCGGATCCGGAATGAAAGGAAGACGGGAAAAGGACTCACCCTTGGCAGTGTGGCCAACCTGCATCAGATCCTCCACCAGCGCCTTCTCCTTGGTCGCTAGCCGTTTGATCTCCTTCTCTTGGTCCTTGTTCTGGGCCTCGAGAAGGGAGAAGGCTTCGGCCCGGCTAGCGAGCGAGGCGTCGCGCTCCTTGATGGTGGCCTCCAAACCGTCCACCCTCGCGTGCCAATCCTTGTTCTGCAGTCGCAGAGTTGAATTGGACTTGCTCAGCCGGTCGTTCGCCTTCTTCAAGCGATCAATCTCGCGCTGAGCGCACACGAGGATGGCTGCAACAAAACCGGCTATCAGTACCAAAAAAAGGCAAGCCGGGTGAAGTGAACTTACTCTGGGAAGTCCCGTTGGCGGCAGCAAGCTTCTGCTCCAACGTCTGGTTCCCGCCGGCTGTGGCCTCCAGCAGCCGGATCTCCTTCACCGCCAGCTCGAGCGTGGCGGCAAGGTCCGACAGCGAGGCGGTGCAGGAAGCATCGTCGTCCACAGCGTTGACGGTCAAGGACTCCTTCGCCGCGACCACCGCCGTCCGCCATTCCTTCACATGCTCCTTGTCGGAGTTATCGTCGCCAACGACGATGAGCTCCTTGCCGGCAGCCCCCCGCACGCCCGGGGAGGAGCCTTCCGGCTGGGGGACTTCCGGCTGGGCAGAGGCGGTCGGCTCAGCCCGAGGGGGAGGCGAAGGCTGCGCCTCAGAAGAAGGAGGGGCACTGGTGGGCGCAGTCGGGGTACGGGGCGGCGTCCCGGCCGGCGCGCGTGCTGGGCTCGCGGCTCCAAAGGAGACCAACGTGCTAAAAAGAAAGAGGAGAAGACAAGAGCAAAACAAAACAAAGTCAGAAAAAGAAGAAAAAGGGAAAATAGGCAGAAAGCGCCGAAAGAAAAAGTGGAGCGGGGGAAGCAGCATACCCCAGCACAACTGGGGCGGCCCTTTCTTCCGGCCGAGACGGCTTGGCGGCAAGGCGCCGGACCGGCTCCTCCGTCGCAGGGCGGCGGGAGCCGGAACGGCTGGAGCCGCTCCCGCCTGCCTCGCCGTCCGTCGCGGAGCGCATCGCTGGGTCCATGGTCGGCGCGGCCTCCTCCTCGCGCACCTCCGCGTGCGGGTCAGCTGCAGGCTCGTCATTCCAACTAGGGAAGGCATCGCCGTACCCATCCGATTCCTCGCCGGACCGCCGAGCGCGTGGCTCGGGAAAGTTGGACGTGAATTCCTCGAGGGGAGCCGCGCCCTCCTCGCGGATGATGCAAGGGAACATCTGCCGAATACAAGAGATTAGCCAAACGAAAACGAGGAACAAGTACAAGAAACACCAAAAGAGCATCCAATTAGAAGAGCTTTCCCAGGGCGCGCGGTTCTCCCGAGTATAAGGCGCCAGACTGAACTTCCAGTTCTCCGGCAGCCGTTCCTTGGTGATCGTCCACACCCACTCCTTCAGGTTGTGGTAGCGGGGATCGCGGCGTGATAGCCGGGTCGGGTCCAGCCGGCCGGAGTAGTAGCACATCTTGTGTGCTCGCTACTGCAACGACATCATCAGCCGGGACATCTAGCTGAGAGTAACGTCCAGGCCGGTTAGCCGGCAGTGGACGAGCGAGCGCATGCGCTTGAGCAACTCATTCGTCTCCGCCTTGTCGCCGTGGAACTTCAAGTCCCAGTTCTGCCGGCTGGACTTGACGTCCTGGAAGGCCGGAAGATTGATCCGGTCGACGTTGGTGAGGTTCTTCATGTAGAAGTACGACTGCTGCCACAGTCGTACCGTATCGTGAAGAAGGAATTTGGGGTAGCCGGTCTGCGAGCGGGAGTAGATGGAGGCGCCGCCGCAGAAGACTAGTGGCCCCTGGGTGAATTGCACCTGCGGCCAGACTCGGAAGAGCCGGCAGAAGAGCCCGAGATCCGGCTGGATCCCGAGGTAACTCGCAGAAAGCCACGAAGTGCGCCAACGTCCCGATTGTGTTGGCGCCGAGCTGGTGGAGGCGAAGATCGAAGAAAGCAAGAAATGTCAAGAGGAATGGGTTCACCGGAAGGGCGAACCCGCATGCCAAGTAGGAGAGGAAGATGACGCGCTCTCCCTCCGCCGGATGCGGCGACACCTCCCCCGCCGGCGCCAACCGCACCGCCACCTCCTCCGCCGGCGGGAGGACGCGGGTGGCGTGGTACTTCGTGATTTGGTCTTCGGTGACGGAGGAGCCGCACCAAGCCCCGCGGTCGGCGGCCATTTCCAGCTGATGGAAGGGAGCGGCGACGGAAGAGTGGCGGTGGCCCATAACGTCGACGACGGCGAGCAGGCGGCGCAAGGGGCAAGGACGCAGGAGCAGAACCACGCGAGAGAGAAGGAAACTGCAGCGGGGGAGCGAAGGAAAGAAACTGCCTCCCCCGCGGCGTCCCTTTAAAGGACCGGAAGGGCAACCGTCGACGGGACACGTGGCGCGCATCTGAGCAACCCACACCCCAACCGCCGCCTAGACCCCGTGTGCCAGGGCAGGATGCGCAGAAGATCCTAGAGCAAGAACCGAAGTGCCGGATAGCAGTTTCCCGAGGCAATGTGCGACTGGACGTTACGCTGCCCGCCGCAGAGCAATGATGGCGCGTGCGCGCGTGGCCGGTGTCAGCATTGACGTCACGGGTAGCGCAACCGCCAAGCTTAGCCAGACACAAATTCAAAAGCAAGAGGAAGCGCGCGCACATTTCGCCTAAGGGCGGAATCCACACGCGCCCGGGGCTAGTGTCAGGGGGATGATCCCCAGGTACCCCAACCAGATAAGAAACAAGACAGTCGGATCGCGTCCGGCTGACCAGATGCAGCCGGACAGGGCAGGACAGGTCGGCTATGACCCGGTAGCCGGATCAGCAAGAGGCAGCCGGATACGGCGGCGTAGTCGGACCCAATCAGTGAGACAGAATGACGTGCGTATCAGTGCACGGTACGCCCTGTACGGTGACAAGACTGGGAACCACCCGGCCATACCGAAGACTTTGCGTGGATGATGCAGGAACAGTGGCCTGTGCTGATGACAGGCTCGTACGGCGTCCACTATGCCTACGACAGCTATACCGCTCGTACTCCGATAAGACATGCCATACTGGATACTGTAGATGACTAGCTAGCTGGGGCCCGCCTGTAGGGCCCGCCAGTCGGACTAGCCAGTGAGACCTTTGCCTCTCTGCATATATAAGGAGAGGCAAGATCTCAGTAGAAAGGGTTGGTCTTACAGCATTTAAGGCAGTAGCTAGCGTATACAGCTCGAGGAGCACTTGTAATTCGAGTATTCCACATAGTTAGATCCAGCAGGAGTAGGGGCTTTACCTCACCACGAGGGCCCCGAACCTGGGTACTTCTTGCGTCCCGCTACGCTCGCTTGTATCCAATCTCGCCTGCGGATGCCGTCGACAGCTTCCCTGCTAGTCCCCACACCTCTATCTAACCTCCTCAGGTACTGTCATTCCCAATACAACGACAACACTGGTGGATCCTTATGTGGTTTGTTTAGAAGAACACGCATGCAATGACACTGGGTGTGGTTCATGAAAAGAACAGACATGCAATGACACTGGTGGATCCTTATGAGGTTCATGAAAAGAACAGACATGCAATGACACTTGTGGATCCTTATGTGGTTTGTTTAGAGGAACAGACATGCAAAGACTCTAGCCGTGGTTCATGAAAAGAACAGACATGCAATGACACCGGGTGTGGTTCATGAAAAGAACAGACATGCAATGACTTCTGTGGTTTGTTTAGAAGAACACACATGCAATGACACTGCGTGTGGTTCATGAAAAGAACAGACATGCAATGACACTGGTGGATCCTTATGTGGTTTGTTTAGAAGAACACACATGCAATGACACTGGGTGTGGTTCATGAGAAAAACACACATCCAATGACACTGGTGGATCCTTATGTGGTTTGTTTAGAGGAACAGACATGCAATCACACTAGGTGGATCCACATGTGGTTTATGGAAGTAAAAGACATGCAATGACTCTGGTAGATCCTTATGTGGTTCATGAAAAGAATAGACATGAAGTGAAACTGGGTGTGGTTCATGAATAGAACAGACATGCACTGACACTGGGTGTGGTTCATGAAAAGAACAGACATGCAATCACACTGGTGGGCCCATCCTTCTATGGTTCATGAAAAGAACAGACATGCAATGACACTTGTGGATCCTTATGTGGTTTGTTTAGAAGAACACGCATGCAATGACACTGGGTGTGGTTCATGAAAAGAACACACATCCAATGACACTGGTGGATCCTTATGTGGTTTGTTTAGAGGAACGGACATGCAATGGCACCGGTGGATCCACGTGTGGTTAATGAGAAGAACATACATCCAATGACTCTGGCAGATCCTTATGTGGTTCATGAAAAGAACAGACATGCAGTGAAACTGGGTGTGGTTCATGAAAAGAATAGACATGCACTGACACTAGGAGTGGCTCATGAAAAGAACACATAGGCAATGACACTGGTGGATCCTTATGTGGTTTATGGAAGGAACAAACATGCAATCACACTAGGTGGATCCATATGTGGTTTATGGAAGTAACACACATGCAATGACACTGGATGTGGTTCATGAAAAGAACAGACATGCAATGACACTAGTAGATCATTATGTGGTTCATGAAAAGAACACACATGCAATGACACTGGTGGATCCTTATGTGGTTTGTTTAGAGGAACAAACATGCAATCACACTAGGTGGATCCACATGTGGTTTATGGAAGTAAAACACATGGAATGACTGTAGCTGTGATTCATGAAAAGAACAGACATGCAATGACACTGGTGGATCCTTATGTGGTTCATGAAAAGAACAGACATGCAATGACACTTGTGGATCCTTATGTGGTTTGTTTAGAAGAACACGCATGCAATGACACTGGGTGTGGTTCATGAGAAGAACACACATCCAATGACACTGGTGGATCCTTATGTGGTTTGTTTAGAGGAACAGACATGCAATGTCACCGGTAGATCCACGTGTGGTTTATGGAAGTAAAAGACATGCAATGACACTAGTAGATCCTTATGGGGTTCATGAAAAGAAAACACATGCAGTGAAACTGGGTGTGGTTCATGAATAGAACAGACATGCACCGAGACTGGGTGTGGTTCATGAAAAGACATTACATGAAATGACACTGGTAGGCCCATCCTTATGTGGTTCATGAAAAGAACAGACATGCAATGACACTGGTGGATCCTTATGTGGTTTGTTTAGAAGAACACGCATGCAATGACACTAGGAGTGGTTCATGAAAATGACACACATCCAGTGACACTGGTGGATCCTTATGTGGTTCATGAAAAGAACAGACATGCAATGACACCGGTGGATCCTTATATGGTATGTTTAGAGGAACAGACATGCAATGACTCTAGCCGGGGTTCATGAAAAGAACAGACATGCAATGACACCGGGTTTGGTTCATGAAAAGAACAGACATGCAATGACTTATGTAGTTTGTTTAGAAGAACACACATGCAATGACATTGGGTGTGGTTCATGAAAAGAACAGATAGGCAATGACACTGGTGGATCCTTATGTCGTTTGTTTAGAAGAACACGCATGCAATGACACTGGGTGTGGTTCATGAAAAGAACAAACACACAATGACACTGGTGGATCCTTATGTGGTTTGTTTAGAGGAACAGACATGCAATGACACTGGTGGATCCTTATGTGGTTCATGAAAATAACAGACAAGCAATGACACTAGTGGATCCTTATGTGGTTTGTTTAGAAGAACAGACATGCAATGACTCTAGGCGTAGTTCATGAAAAGAACAAACATGCAATGACACTGGTGGATCCTTATGTGGTTCATGAAAAGAACATACAGGCAATGACACTTGTGGATCCTTATGTGGTTTGTTTAGAAGAACACACATGGAATGATATTGGGTGTGGTTCATGAGAAGAACACACATCCAATGACACTGGTGGATCCTTATGTGGTTTGTTTAGACGAACAGACATGCAACCACACTAGGTGGATCCACATGTGGTTTATGGAAGTAAAAGACATGCAATGACTCTGGTAGATCC
>CAJUXJ010000663.1:0-22631 GCA_910589775.1 Avena eriantha | reverse complement strand
AACACAGAGGCATTGATCTGTAGGGACTCCAGTTGTGTCAAACCACCATGGTGGTCAGAGAGCCCAGAGAGCCCCTAGAATATGCAACTGCCACACATGGAGATGGTGAACCTGCAGTGTGACAGAATCAGTTGCATTACCACATCTAACTTGAGTGTGTGTGGGTCATCAAGGTGTGGCTTTTGAGACTCCATAACACATATACATTGATCTGTAGGGACTCCAGTTGTGTCAAACAACCATGGTGGTCAGAGAGCCTAGAGAGCCCCTAGAACATGCAACTGCCACACATGGAGATGGTGAACCTGGAGTGTGACTGAAGCAGTTGCATTACCACACCCAACTGGAGTGTGTGTGGGTCATCAAGGTGTGGCTTTTGAGACTCCATAGCATAGTCGCATTGATCTGTAGGGACTCCATTTTTGTCAAAAAACCATGGTGGTCAGAGAGCCTAGATAGCCCCTAGAATATGCAACTGCCACACATGGAGGTGGTGAACCTGTAGTGTGACAGAAGCAGTTGCATTACCACACCCAATTGGAGTTTGTGTGGGTCATCAAGGTGTGGCTTTTGAGACTCCATAACATAGAAGCATTGATCTGTAGGGACTCCATTTTTGTCAAACAACCATGGTGGTCAGAGAGCCCAGAGAGCCCCTAGAATATGCAACTGCCACACATGGAGGTGGTGAACCTGTAGTGTGACAGAAGCAGTTGCATTACCACACCCAACTGGAGTGTGTGTGGGTCATCAAGGTGTGGCTTTTGAGACTCCATAACACAGATGCATTGATCTGTAGGGACTCCAGTTTTGTCAAACAAACATGGTGGTCAGAGAGCCCAGAGAGCCCCTAGAATATGCAACTGCCACACATGGAGATGGTGAACCTGCAGTGTGACAGAAGCAGTTGCATCACCACACCCAACAGGAGTGTGTGTGGGTCATCAAGGTGTGGCTTTTGAGACTCCATAACACATATGCTTTGATCTTTAGGGACTCCATAACACAGATGCATTGATCTGTAGGGACTCCATTTGTGTCAAACAACCATGGTGGTCAGAGAGCCCAGAGAGCCCCTAGAATATGCAACTGCCACACCTGGAGATGGTGAACCTGCAGTGTGAAAAAAGCAATTGCATCACCACACCCAACTAGAGTGTGTGTGGGTCATCAAGGTGTGGCATTTGAGACACCATAACACATATGCATTGATCTGTAGGGACTTCATTTGTCTCAAAGAACCATGGTGATCAAAGAGCCTAGAGAGCCCCTAGAATATTGCAACTACCACACATGGAGATGGGTAAACCTGAAGTGTGACAGAAGCAGTTGCATCACCACACCCAACTAGAGTGTGTGTGGGTCATCAAGGTTTGGGTTTTGAGACTCCATAAAACAGATGCATTGATCTATAGGGACTCCAGTTGTGTCAAACAACCATGGTGGTCAGAGAGCCCATAGAGCCCCTAGAATATGCAACTGTCACACATGGAGATGGGGTAAACCTGTAGTGTGACAGAATTAGTTGCATCACCACACCCAGTTGGAGTGTGTGTGGGTCATCAAGGTGTGGATATTGAGATTACATAACACATATGCATTGATCTGTAGGGACTCCATTTTTGTCAAACAACCATGGTGGTCAGAGAGCCTAGATAGCCCCTAGAATATGCAACAGCCACACATGGAGGTGGTGAACCTGTAGTGTGACAGAAGCAGTTGCATTACCACACCCAATTGGAGTTTGTGTGGGTCATCAAGGTGTGGCTTTTGAGACTCCATAACACAGATGCATTGATCTGTAGGGACTCCATTTTTGTCAAACAACCATGGTGGTCAGAGAGCCCAGAGAGCCCCTAGAATATGCAACTGCCACACATGGAGATGGTGAACCTGCAGTGTGACAGAAGCAGTTGCATCACCACACCCAACAGGAGTGTGTGTGGGTCATCAAGGTGTGGCTTTTGAGACTCCATAACACATATGCTTTGATCTTTAGGGACTCCATAACACAGATGCATTGATCTGTAGGGACTCCATTTGTGTCAAACAACCATGGTGGTCAGAGAGCCCAGAGAGCCCCTAGAATATGCAACTGCCACACCTGGAGATGGTGAACCTGCAGTGTGAAAAAAGCAATTGTATCACCACACCCAACTAGAGTGTGTGTGGGTCATCAAGGTGTGGCTTTTGAGACTCCATAACATAGATGCATTGATCTGTAGGGACTCCATTTGTGTCAAACAACCATGGTGGTCAGAGAGCCCAAAGAGCCCCTCGAATATGCAACTTCCTCACATGGAGATGGGTAAACCTGTAGTGTGACAGAATTAGTTGGATCACCACACCCAGTTGGACTGTGTGTGGGTCATCACGGTGTGGATATCGAGATTACATAACAGAGATGCATTGATATGTAGGGACTCCATTTGTGTCAAACAACCATGGTGGTCAAAGAGCCCAGAGAGCCCCTAGAATATGCAACTGCCACACATGGAGATGGTGAACCTGCAGTGTGATAAAACTAGTTGCATCACCACACCCAACTGGAGTGTGTGTGGGTCATCAAGCTGTGGCTTTTGAGACACCATAACACATATGCATTGATCTGTAGGGACTTCATTTGTCTCAAAGATCCATGGTGATCAAAGAGCCTAGAGAGCCCCTAGAATATGCAACTACCACACATGGAGATGGGTAAACCTGAAGTGTGACAGAAGCAGTTGCATCACCACACCCAAGTAGAGTGTGTGTGGGTCATCAAGGTTTGGCTTTTGAGACTCCATAAAACAGATGCATTGATCTATAGGGACTCCAGTTGTGTCAAACAACCATGGTGGTCAAAGAGCCCAGAGAGCCCCTAGAATATGCAACTGCCACACCTGGAGATGGTGAACCTGCAGTGTGAAAAAAGCAATTGCATCACCACACCCAACTAGAGTGTGTGTGGGTCATCAAGGTGTGGATTTTGAGACTCCATAACATAGATGCATTGATCTGTAGGGACTCCATTTGTGTCAAACAACCATGGTGGTCAGAGAGCCTAAAGAGCCCCTCGAATATGAAACTTCCTCACATGGAGATGGGTAAACCTGTAGTGTGACAGAATTAGTTGGATCACCACACCCAGTTGGACTGTGTGTGGGTCATCACGGTGTGGATATCGAGATTACATAACAGAGATGCATTGATATGTAGGGACTCCATTTGTGTCAAACAACCATGGTGGTCAGAGAGCCCAGAGAGCCCCTAGAATATGCAGCTGCCACACCTGGAGATGGTGAACCTGCAGTGTGAAAAAAGCAATTGCATCACCACACCCAACTAGAGTGTGTGTGGGTCATCAAGGTGTGGCATTTGAGACACCATAACACATATGCATTGATCTGTAGGGACTTCATTTGTCTCAAAGAACCATGGTGATCAAAGAGCCTAGAGAGCCCCTAGAATATGCAACTACCACACATGGAGATGGGTAAACCTGAAGTGTGACAGAAGCAGTTGCATCACCACACCCAACTAGAGTGTGTGTGGGTCATCAAGGTTTGGGTTTTGAGACTCCATAAAACAGATGCATTGATCTATAGGGACTCCAGTTGTGTCAAACAACCATGGTGGTCAGAGAGCCCATAGAGCCCCTAGAATATGCAACTGTCACACATGGAGATGGGTAAACCTGTAGTGTGACAGAATTAGTTGCATCACCACACCCAGTTGGAGTGTGTGTGGGTCATCAAGGTGGGATATTGAGATTACATAACACATATGCATTGATCTGTAGGGACTCCATTTTTGTCAAACAACCATGGTGGTCAGAGAGCCTAGATAGCCCCTAGAATATGCAACAGCCACACATGGAGGTGGTGAACCTGTAGTGTGACAGAAGCAGTTGCATTACCACACCCAATTGGAGTTTGTGTGGGTCATCAAGGTGTGGCTTTTGAGACTCCATAACACAGATGCATTGATCTGTAGGGACTCCATTTTTGTCAAACAACCATGGTGGTCAGAGAGCCCAGAGAGCCCCTAGAATATGCAACTGCCACACATGGAGATGGTGAACCTGCAGTGTGACAGAAGCAGTTGCATCACCACACCCAACAGGAGTGTGTGTGGGTCATCAAGGTGTGGCTTTTGAGACTCCATAACACATATGCTTTGATCTTTAGGGACTCCATAACACAGATGCATTGATCTGTAGGGACTCCATTTGTGTCAAACAACCATGGTGGTCAGAGAGCCCAGAGAGCCCCTAGAATATGCAACTGCCACACCTGGAGATGGTGAACCTGCAGTGTGAAAAAAGCAATTGCATCACCACACCCAACTAGAGTGTGTGTGGGTCATCAAGGTGTGGCTTTTGAGACTCCATAACATAGATGCATTGATCTGTAGGGACTCCATTTGTGTCAAACAACCATGGTGGTCAGAGAGCCCAAAGAGCCCCTCGAATATGCAACTTCCTCACATGGAGATGGGTAAACCTGTAGTGTGACAGAATTAGTTGGATCACCACACCCAGTTGGACTGTGTGTGGGTCATCACGGTGTGGATATCGAGATTACATAACAGAGATGCATTGATATGTAGGGACTCCATTTGTGTCAAACAACCATGGTGGTCAAAGAGCCCAGAGAGCCCCTAGAATATGCAACTGCCACACATGGAGATGGTGAACCTGCAGTGTGATAAAACTAGTTGCATCACCACACCCAACTGGAGTGTGTGTGGGTCATCAAGCTGTGGCTTTTGAGGACACCATAACACATATGCATTGATCTGTAGGGACTTCATTTGTCTCAAAGATCCATGGTGATCAAAGAGCCTAGGGAGCCCCTAGAATATGCAACTACCACACATGGAGATGGGTAAACCTGAAGTGTGACAGAAGCAGTTGCATCACCACACCCAAGTAGAGTGTGTGTGGGTCATCAAGGTTTGGCTTTTGAGACTCCATAAAACAGATGCATTGATCTATAGGGACTCCAGTTGTGTCAAACAACCATGGTGGTCAAAGAGCCCATAGAGCCCCTAGAATATGCAACTGTCACACATGGAGATGGTGAACCTGTAGTGTGACAGAAGCAGTTGCATCACCACACCCAACTGGAATGTGTGTGGGTCCTCAAGGTGTGGCTTTTGAGACACCATAACACAGATGCATTGATCTATATGGACTCCAGTTGTGTCAAACAACCATGGTGGTCAGAGAGCCCAGAGAGCCCCTAGAATATTCAACTGCCACACATGGAGAAGGTGAACCTTAAGTGTGACAGAAGAAGTTGCATCACCACACCCAACTGGAGTGTGTGTGGGTCATCAAGGTTTGTATTTTGAGACTCCATAACACAGATGCATTGATCTGTAGGGATTCTAGTTGTGTCAAACAACCATGGTGGTCAGAGAGCCCAGAGAGCCCCTAGAATATGCAACGGCCCACACCTGGAGATGGTGAACCTGAAGTGTGACAGAATCAGTTGCATTACCACATCTAACTGGAGTGTGTGTGGGTCATCAAGGTGTGGCTTTTGAGACTCCATAACACATATGCATTGATCTGTAGGGACTCCAGTTGTGTCAAACAACCATGTTGGTCACAGAGCCTAGAGAGCCCCTAGAATATGCAACTGCCACACATGGAGATGGTGAACCTGGAGTGTGACTGAAGCAGTTGCATTACCACACCCAACTGGAGTGTGTGTGGGTCATCAAGGTGTGGCTTTTGAGACTCCATAGCATAGACGCATTGATCTGTAGGGACTCCATATTTGTCAAACAACCATGGTGGTCAGAGAGCCTAGATAGCCCCTAGAATATGCAACTGCCACACATGGAGGTGGTGAACCTGTAGTGTGACAGAAGCAGGTTGCATTAGCACACCCAATTGGAGTTTGTGTGGGTCATCAAGGTGTGGCTTTTGAGACTCCATAACACAGATGCATTGATCTGTAGGGACTCCATTTTTGTCAAACAACCATGGTGGTCAGAGAGCCCAGAGAGCCCCTAGAATATGCAACTGCCACACCTGGAGATGGTGAACCTGCAGTGTGACAGAATCAGTTGCATTACCACATCTAACTGGAGTGTGTTGTGGGTCATCAAGGTGTGGCTTTTGAGACTCCATAACACATATGCATTGATCTGTAGGGACTCCAGTTGTGTCAAACAACCATGTTGGTCAGAGAGCCTAGAGAGCCCCTAGAATATGCAACTGCCACACATGGAGATGGTGAACCTGGAGTGTGACTGAAGCAGTTGCATTACCACACCCAACTGGAGTGTGTGTGGGTCATCAAGGTGTGGCTTTTGAGACTCCATAGCATAGACACATTGATCTGTAGGGACTCCATATTTGTCAAACAACCATGGTGGTCAGAGAGCCTAGATAGCCCCTAGAATATGCAACTGCCACACATGGAGGTGGTGAACCTGTAGTGTGACAGAAGCAGTTGCATTAGCACACCCAATTGGAGTTTGTGTGGGTCATCAAGGTGTGGCTTTTGAGACTCCATAACACAGATGCATTGATCTGTAGGGACTCCATTTTTGTCAAACAACCATGGTGGTCAGGGAGCCCAGAGAGCCCCTAGAATATGCAACTGCCACACATGGAGATGGTGAACCTGCAGTGTGACAGAAGCAGTTGCATCACCACACCCAACTAGAGTGTGTGTGGGTCATCAAGGTGTGGCTTTTGAGACTCCGTAACACAGATGCATTGATCATTAGGGACTCCATAACACAGATGCATTGATGTGTAGGGACTGCATTTGTGACAAACAACCATGGTGGTCAGAGAGCCCCTAGAATATGCAACTGCCACACATGGAGATGGGTAAACCTGTAGTGTGACAGAATTAGTTGCATCACCACACCCAGTTGGAGTGTGTGTGGGTCATCAAGGTGTGGATATTGAGATTACATAACACATATGCATTGATCTGTACGGACTCCATTTTTGTCAAACAACCATGGTGGTCAGAGAGCCTAGATAGCCCCTAGAATATGCAACTGCCACACATGGAGGTGGTGAACCTGTAGTGTGACAGAAGCAGTTGCATTACCCACACCCAATTGGAGTTTGTGTGGGTCATCAAGGTGTGGCTTTTGAGACTCCATAACACAGATGCATTGATCTGTAGGGACTCCATTTTTGTCAAACAACCATGGTGGTCAGAGAGCCCATAGAGCCCCTAGAATATGCAACTGCCACACATGGAGATGGTGAACCTCTAGTATGATAGAAGCAGTTGCATCACCACACCCAACTAGAGTGTGTGTGGGTCATCAAGCTGTGGATTTTGAGACTCCATAATACAGATGCATTGATCTATATGGACTCCAGTTGTGTCAAACATCCATGGTGGTCAGAGAGTCCAGAGAGCCCCTAGAATATGCAACGGCCACAGATGGAGATGGTGAACCTGAAGTGTGACAGAAGCAGTTGCATTACCACACCCAACTGGAGTGTGTGTGGGTCATTAAGGTGTGGCTTTTGAGACTCCATAACACAGATGCATTGATCTGTAGGGACTCAAGTTGTGTCAAACAACCATGGTGGTCAGAGAGCCTAGAGAGCCCTAGAATATGCAACTGCCACACATGGAGATGGTGAACCTGCAGTGTGACAGAGGCAATTGCATTACCACACCCAACTGGAGTGTGTGTGCGTCATCAAGGTGTGGCTTTCGAGACTCCATAACATAGATGCATTAATCTGTAGGGACTCCATTTGTGTCAAACAACCATGGTGGTCAGAGAGCCCAAAGAGCCCCTAGAATATGCAACTTACACACATGGACATGGGTAAACCTGCAGTGTGACAGAATTAGTTGCATCACCACAGCCAGTTGGAGTGTGTGTGGGTCATCAAGGTGTGGCTTTTGAGACTCCATAGCATAGACGCATTGATCTGTAGGGACTCCATATTTGTCAAACAACCATGGTGGTCAGAGAGCCGCGAGGGGCTCTGCCCCTTCGAACCCCGCAGGGGGAGGACCCCCTAGACCCCCCTTAGTCGTAGCCCCCTTTTTTGTATCTCGTTAAGGTTCATAGGTGGTACGATTTCACATGATCCGGTAGAATGCGATTCTATGCACAACTTGTTTTTGCAGGATTTATGTGATCAGTATGGCCCAAAAATGTATGTGATGCATGTATGTATTTTTTCATGACCTGCGTGTCGTGAGTTGGGCAACACGGCTGGAGCCATATGTGTTGTCAATTATGGTAATGGCCTGCGTGCCAACTTGTGATGATCCCAATACCATGTAATTTTGATTACTAGATGTTAGGAGTAATAGCTTGTATTAGTTCTTGGAGAACTCATCACTTGGAGGATGGCTCGCATAGAGCATGGAGATGGAGATCATCATGGTGGACAGGTTCTATGGCGATGGAGATCACCATGAGAAAATGGGCCATACTGTATCACATCTATGTGAATGCTATTCTTATACGTTTTACTACTATGCATGCTTAGATGATAGAAGTAGAACGATCCCTCACAAAGTTTAAGTAAAACCATGCCCTCCCAACCAAACCTTGCACCATCCTATGCCCTGTACAATCGTTGGTGGGTCTATGAAATTAGGGTGCCACGGTTTTCCTTGGCTGGATGGGTTTGTATCGGATACCTACACGCATAAGGGTTGGTGAGCTTAACAAGGTCATCTTAACAGTTAAGGACCTTGGGGCATAAAGGTTGGGCGCCTAGGTTTGACATAGAGATGTCACCCAACAACAAGAGTCATATGTGATATGATTAGCAAAGGTTGCTTACCGATTTACCTTGTCTTCTAGCAGTGATGCTAAAGCTCACTAGTTGACTTGTTAATTGTGGATCTTGAATCACTTAGTATCAATAGAGGGATGTTGATTTAAGTGGGAGTATATGCTATTAAATTGTTTAATATGTTTTACTCTTTCATGGTTACATGGCTTAGTATTTTGCATATTTTTTTTGTTGTAGATCAATGGCACCGAACAATTCATCACCTTTTGCTTTGCGTTCGATTCTTGAAAAGGATAAACTAAATGGAACAAACTATTCGGACTGGGTCCGTAACCTGAGAATTGTTCTCAGGGCTGAGAAAAAGGAAACTGTTCTGGATACCCCCAATCCGGATGAACCTGCTGATAATGCAACTGCTACCCTTAAGAATGCCTACAAGAAAGCATGTGATGAATCTCTTGAGGTCAGTTGTCTTATGCTTGCATGCATGGAACCTGATCTTCAAAAACAGTTTGAGGATCAGGAAGCGTACGCTATGATCGTTGCGCTTAAGGACATGTTCCAGACTCAGGCTAGGACTGAGAGGTACAATGTCGCTAAGTCCTTTGTGGAATGCAAGCTGGCAGAGGGAGCAGCTTGTAGGCCCCCATGTGATCAAAATGGTTGGTTACAGTCAGACTTTGGAAAAGCTTGGTTTTCCATTAGGCCAAGAGTTGGCCACTGACTTCATTTTGGCATCTCTTCCATCTAGCTATGGGCATTTCATTTCGAACTACCATATGCATGGGGTGGAGAGGGGCCTTAATGAATTATGTGGGATGCTGAAAACAGCAGAATGTGACATTAAGAAGTGTGCAGGGCATAGCCATGTGATGGCTGTGCAGAACAAGCCTAGCTTCAAGAAAAAGGGCACTTCTTGGCAGAAGAAGAAGGGCAAGGCTAAGGATACGATCCCTAAGCCAAACCCTGCACCCAAGCAAAAGGCTAGTCCTGCAGGAGACACTGAGTGTTTCTTTTGTCACGAATATGGCCACTGGAAGAGGAACTGCAGCAAGTACCAGGCTTCTTTGAAGAAAAGTGGAAGTAAGAGTACTTCCCACTCAGGTACACTTGTTGTAAATGTTGTGGACATTTTTCTCGCAGATTCTTATGTTAACTCTTGGGTATTTGATACCGGATCGGTTGCTCATATTTGCAATTCGATGCAGGGGCTAATAAGGACTAGAGAAGTGCAAAAAGGCGAAGTGGATTTTCGCGTCGGAAATAAAGCAAGGGTTGCTGCATTGTTCGTCGGCGTCATGCAACTTCACCTTCCGTCAGGATTTATCATGGAGTTGAATAATTGTTATTACATTCCTAGTATGGGTCGAAACATTTTATCACCTTCATGTTTGATGAGGGATGGTTATTCATTCGCGAGTACAAACAATGGTTGTGTAATCTCTAAGAATGCTATGTTTGTGGCTGATGCTCCCATTGTGAATGGGTTATTTATTTTAAATCTTGATAATGCATGTGTTTACAATGTTAGTGCTAAAAGGCTTCGGCCAAATGATTTGAGTCCTACCTATCTATGGCATTGTCGTTTGGGGCATATAAGTGAAAAGCGCATGAAGAAGCTCCATGGTGATGGTCTTCTAACTTCGTTTGATTTTGAATCATACGAGACATGTCAAGCTTGTTTACTTGGAAAGATGACCAAGACGCCTTTTACGGGGTTTCCCGAGAGAGCGACAGACTTGTTGGAACTCATACATACTGATGTATGTGGACCAATGAGCACGACAGCCAGAGGAGGATATCACTACTTCATTACTTTCACTGATGATTTCAGTAGATATGGCTATGTCTACTTGATGAAGCATAAGTCTGAAACTTTTGAAAAGTTCAAAGAGTTTCAAAATGAGGTAGAGAATCAACGTGGCAAGAAAATAAAGGCCTTGCGATCTGATCGCGGAGGCGAATATTTGAGTCACGAGTTTAGCAATCATCTTAAGAGTTGCGGAATTGTTCCACAGCTCACGCCGCCCGGAACGCCTCAAAGAAACGGGGTCTCTGAACGGCGTAATCGAACTTTGTTGGACATGGTTCGATCGATGATGAGCCAGTCGGATTTACCATTATCATTTTGGGGTTACGCGCTAGAAACAGCAGCTTTCACACTAAATAGGGGTACCATCTAAATCCGTAGTTAAGACACCATATGAGATGTGGACTGGAAAGAATCCCAGTTTGTCTTTTCTAAAGATTTGGGGTTGTGATGCATTTGTCAAGCGACTTCAGTCGGACAAGCTAACACCCAAATCGGATAAGTGCATTTTTGTGGGATACCCAAGGAAACCTTAGGTTATTACTTCTACAACCGAGAAGAGGGCAAAGTGTTTGTCGCTCGTAGCGGTGTTTTCCTAGAGAAAGAGTTTCTCACAAAGGGAACGAGTGGAAGGTCGGTGCGACTTGAAGAAGTTCAAGATGAGCCAGTCGGGGATGCTTCTACGAGTGATGCTATTGTAGCAGAACAAGTTGAGGAAACCCGTGGCAATAGAAGCACCACAACCACGAAGGTCGGCGAGGCTCCGCGAAGCGCGAGAGTTATTATTGTTAGACAATGATGAGCCTGCGACCTATGCAGAAGCGATGGTGGACCCAGACTCTGAGAAATGGCTGATTGCCATGAGATCCGAGATAGAGTCCATGGGAGACAATCAAGTTTGGAACCTGGTTGACCTGCCTGATGGTTTTAAAGCCATCGAGTGCAAGTGGATCTATAAGAAGAAGATTGATATGGATGGAAATGTTCACATCCATAAAGCTCGACTTGTTGCAAAAGGTTTTCGACAAGTTCAAGGAGTTGACTACGACGAGACTTTCTCGCCCGTAGCGATGCTTAAATCTATACGGATCATTCTAGCCATTGCTGCACATTTCGATTATGAGATATGGCAGATGGACGTCAAGACGGCTTTCTTAAATGGAATCCTTTCTGAGGACGTGTATATGATGCAGCCCGAAGGTTTTGTCGATCCAAACAATGCTGGAAAGGTATGCAAACTTCAAAAGTCTATTTATGGGCTGAAGCAAGCATCTCGGAGTTGGAACATTCGATTTGATGAAGTTGTAAAGGAGTTTGGCTTCACCAAAAACGAACAAGAACCTTGTGTGTATAAGAAAGAAAATGGGAAATCACTTGTGTTTCTAATCTTATATGTGGATGACATATTATTGATTGGAAATGACATTCCTATGCTCGAGTCTGTTAAGACCTCATTGAAAAATAGTTTTTCTATGAAGGACTTGGGAGAAGCGGCATATATTCTGGGTATCAAGATCTATAGAGATAGATCAAGGAGGCTAATTGGATTAAGCCAGAGTACGTACATTGACAAAGTGTTGAAACGGTTCAGCATGGAAGAGGCTAAGAAGGGGTTCTTGCCCATGTCTCACGGCATTAAAACTCAGCAAGACTCAGTGTCCTTCGACCACTGATGAGCGAGAACGCTATGAGTAGGGTTCCATATGCTTCGGCTATTGGATCCATCATGTATGCAATGACATGTACTCGCCCAGATGTTTCCTATGCTCTAAGTGTTACGAGCAGATACCAGGCTGATCCAGGTGAGATTCACTGGACAGCGGTAAAGAATATCCTTAAGTACTTGAGAAGGACTAAGGATATGTTCCTAGTTTATGGAGGTGAGGTTGAACTCAGTGTAAAGGGTTACACAGATGCGAGTTACCTTAATGACTCAGACGACTCGAAATCGCAATTAGGTTATGTGTTTGTCATGAATGGTGGTGCTGTGAGCTGGAAAAGTTCCAAGCAAGATACAGTGGCCTCCTCTTCAACAGAAGCTGAATATATTGCTGCCTCGGAGGCTGCAAAGGAAGCTGTTTGGATTAGGAATTTCCTGATCGCTCTTGGTGTGGTTCAGGGCTCGTCCAATCCCTTGGACGTTTATTGTGACAACAATGGTGCTATTGCACAAGCAAAGAACCTAGACAGCACCAGAAGAACAAACATATTCGCATGCGCTACCATCTGATTCGTGAGTTCATTGATGAAGGTAGTGTCATGTTATGCAAAATACATACGGACTCAAATGTTGCTGATCCCTTGACTAAGCCACTCCCGCAGCCTGCGCATGAAGCGCACACAAGAGCAATAGGTATTAGATACTGTCTAGATTGACCTCTAGTGCAAGTGGGAGACTGAAGGAAATATGCCTAGAGGCAATCATAGAGATGATTGTATTTCATGTGTATCCATGAGTTATTATAATGTTCCTTGAATATCCATATACCAGGCAACTTGTATTGATTGGCAATTATGTGAATTGTTTGTGAAACTCTTTACTTGTATGGTTATCTAATAATTGTCCCTAGTCAGAGTTCATGCGAGGACACACGTGAATATTAGACTAGCACATCGATTGGTTAATGACTATGTTTCGCAAGTCATTGACATGGAGATGTCAACCAATGATGTGGACACATGTTATGAACATGGGGTTGGACTGACCCAACATGAGACTAGCAATAATACTTGCAGCTCTCTCTACACATCGTGTACGTTTTGTCCTTAGACCTGAGATTGTCGCATGTACTTGAGATGTGGATCGATCCTACTTTGGGGCTATCAAACACTACTCCGTAACTGGGTAGTTATAAAGGTAGCTTTCGGGTTTGTCCTGATACATGCTGCAAGGCATCGGTCAATCAAGATGGGATTTGCCCCTCTCTACTTGAGAGAGATATCTCTGGGCCCCTCGAGTGATCGGATCCAGAAATGCATGGCCGTGCTACATATGGTTAAGAGTTAACCTAGTAAAGGGATTCTGAATCACAGTATCGAGAAAGAGAGGTCAGCTTAGAGCTAGACCAAATATCGTGAGGCAAAGGGAAAGACATGTACTCAACCTTGTGATGGTTCGTCCGAATGATCTTTATATGCGTTTAGGAGTTGGCACGTCTTGCTAGAGGCCGCTACCAACTATTGACGGAGTAAGTGTACTCGCGTCATGTCTATACGTGTATGAACCTATAGGGTCACACACTTTAGGGGCTGGAAGCCTAATGAGGATTGGATCCGAATTAGACCAGGCTTAGGCTGCTAATGGGCTGCTAATGTAGAAGCCCACCAGGGGATGCCTATATAAGAGGGAGTGAGGCGAGCTGAAAAGGTGAGAGCATTCCACCCAGCCGCCACTCCTCTTCCGCCTGTGTTGGCACGCGCAGACCTAGCAGTCTGGCGTGTGACGACTTCCACTCCGGACGTGTGGATACCTCGGAGGTGCTGCATCTGTAGCACTTGGACGAGCCGCGCAAAGGGGAGCTGCTCGTGGGACGAGGACGAGGAGGAGACGTAGAACATCTACACTTGCCGCAACGTGCTTCATCGAGTTCCGCACCTGCGCGTTCTAGCGGTAATCCCGTGATCTATGACAATAGTATTCCTGGTTGACGGGGTAGAAATTTTTGATTTTGCGCTAGTGTAGCCTACCCGTTACCCTTCAATAGAGCCCCTAGAATATGCAACTGCCACACATGGAGATGGTGAACCCGCAGTGTGACAGAAGCAGTTGCATTACCACACCCAACTGGAGTGTGTGTGGGTCATCAAGGTGTGGCTTTTGAGACACCATAGCACATATGCTTTGATTTGTAGTGACTTAATTGTGTCAAACAACCATCGTGGTCAGAGAGGCCCCTAGATATGCAACTACCACACATGGAGATGGGTAAACCTGTAGTGTGACAGAAGCAGTTGCATCACCACACCCAACTAGAGTGTGTTTGGGTCATCAAAGTGTGGCTTTTGAGACTCCATAACAAAGATGCTTTGATCTGTAGGGACTCTAGTTGGGTCAAACTACCATGGTGGTCAAAGAGCCATAGAGCCCCTAGAATATGCAACTGCCACACATGGAGATGGTGAACCTGTAGTGTGACAGAAGCAGTTGCATCACCACACCAAACTGGAGTGTGTGTGGGTCATCAAGGTGTGGCTTTTCAGACTCCATAACACAGATGCATTGATCTGTAAGGACTCTAGTTGTGTCAAACAACCATGGTGATCAGAGAGCCCAGAGAGCCCCTAGAATATGCAACTGCCACACATGGAGTTGATGAACCTGTAGTGTGACATAAGCAGTTGCTTCACCACACCCAACTGGAGTGTGTGTGGGTCATCAATGTTTTTCTTTGAGACTCCATGACATAGATGCATTGATCTGTATGGACTCTAGTTGTGTCAAACAACCATGGTGGTTAGAGAACCCAGAGAGCCCCTAGAATATGCAACTACCACACATGGAGTTGGTGAACCCTGCAGTGTGACATAAGCAGTTGCATCACCACACCCAACTGGAGTGTGTGTGGGTCATCAAGGTTTCTCTTTTGAGACTCCTTGACACAGATGCATTGATCTGTATGGACTCCAGTTGTGTCAAACAACCATGGTGGTCAGATAGCCTAGAGAGCCCCTAGAATATGCAACTACCACACATGGAGATGGTGAACCTGCGGTGTGACAGAAGCAGTTGCATTACACACCAAACTGGAGTGTGTGTGGGTCATCAAGGTGTGGCTTTTGAGACTCCATAACACAGATGCATTGGTCTATATGGACTCCATTTGTGTCACAACCATGGTGGTCAAAGAGCCCATAGAGCCCCTAGATATGCAACTGCCACACATGGAGATGGTGAACCTGCAGTGTGACAGAAGCAGTTGCAGCACCACACCCAACTAGAGTGTGTGTGGGTCATCAAGGTGTGGCTTTTGAGACTCCATAAGACAAATGCATTGATCTTTAGGGACTCTATAACACAGATGCATTGATCTATAGGGACTCAAGTTGTGTGAAACAACCATGGTGGTCAGAGAGCCAGAGAGCCCTAGAATATGCAACTGCCACACATGGAGACGGTGAACCTGCAGTGGTGACAAAGCAATTGCATCACCACACTCAACTGGAGTGTGTCTGGGTCAGCAAGGTGTGGCTTTTGAGACTCCATAAGATAGATGCATTGATCTGTAGGGACTCCATTTGTGTCAGACAACCATGGTGGCCAGAGAGCCCAAAGAGCCCCTAGAATATGCAACTTCCACACATGGAGATGGGTAAACCTGCAGTGTGACAGAATTAGTTGCATCACCACACCCAATTGGAGTGTGTGTGGGTCATCAAGGTGTGGATTTTGAGATTAAATAACACAGATGCATTGATCTGTAGGGACTCCATTTGTGTCAAACAACCATTGTGGTCAGAGATCGTAGAGAGCCCCTAGAATATGCAACTGCCACGTATGGAGATGGTGAACCTGCAGTGTGATAGAAGCAGTTGCATCACCACAGCCAACTGGAGTGTGTGTGGGTCATGAATGTGTGGCTTTTGAGACTCCATAACACATATGCATTGATCTGTAGGGACTTATTTGTGTCAAACAAACATGGTGGTTAGAGAGCCTATAGAGCCCCTATAATATGCAACTACCACACATGGAGATGGGTAAACCTGCAGTGTGGCAGAAGCAGTTGCATCACCACACCCAACTAGAGTGTGTGTGGGTCATCAAGGTGTGGCTTTTGAAACTCCATAACACAGATGCATTGCTCTGTAGGGACTCCAATTGTGTCAAACAACCATGGTAGTCAGAGAGCCCAGAGAGCCCCTAGAATATGCAACTGCCACACATGGAGATGATGAACCTGTAGTGTGACAAGAAGAAGTTGCATCACCACACCAGCTGGAGTGTGTGTGGGTATCAAGGTGTGGCTTTTGAGACTCCATAACAAAGATGCATTGATCTGTAGTGACTCAGGTTGTGTCAAACAACCATGGTGGTCAAAGAGCCCAGAGAGTCCCTAGAATATGCAACTGCCACACAAGGAGATGGTGAACCTGAAGTGTGACAGAAGCAGTTGCATCACCACACCCAACTGGAGTGTGTGTGAGTCATCAAGGTTTTGCTTTTGAGACTCCATAACACAGATGCATTGATCTATAGGGACTCCAGTTGTGTCAAACAACCATGGTGGTCAGAGAGCCTAGAGAGCCCCTAGAATATGCAACTTCCACACATGGAGATGGTGAACCTGTAGTGTGATAGAAGCAGTTGCATCACCACACCCAACTAGAGTGTGTGTGGGTCATCAAGGTGTGGCTTTTGAGACTCCATAACACATATGCATTGGCCTATAGGGACTTCATTTGTGTCAAACAAACATGGTTGTCAGAGAGCGCAGAGAGCCCCTAGAATATGCAACTACCACACATGGAGATGGGTAAACCTGCAGTGTGGCAGAAACAGTTGCATCACCACAACCAACTAGAGTGTATGTGGGTCATCAAGGTGTGGCTTTTGAGACTCCATAACACAGATGCATTGATCTTTAGGGACTCCAATTGTGTCAAACAAACCATGGTAGTTAGAGAGCCCAGAGAGCCCATAGAATATGCAACTGCCACAAAGGAGGATGGTGAACCTGTAGTGTGACAGAAGCAGTTGCATCACCACACCCAGCTGTAGTGTGTGTGGGTTATCAAGGTGTGGCTTTTGAGACTCCATAACACAGATGCATTGATCTGTAGGGACTCCAGTTGTGTCAAACAACCATGGTGGTCAGACAGCCCAGAGAGCCCCTAGAATATGCAACTGCCACACATGGAGATGGTAAACCTGAAGTGTGACAGAAGCAGCAGTTGCATCACCACACCCAACTGGAGTGTCTGTGGATCATCAAGGTTTGGCTATTGAGACTCCATAACACAGATGCATTGATCTATAGGGACTCCAGTTGTGTCAGATAACCATGGTGGTCAAAGAGCCCATAGAGCCCCTAGAATATGGAACTGTCACACATGGAGATGGTGAACCTGTAGTGTGACAGAAGCAGTTGCATCACCAGACCCAACTGGAGTGTGTGTGGGTCATCAAGGTGTGGCTTTTGTGACACCATAACACAGATGCATTGATCTATATGGACTCCAGTTGTGTCAAACAACCATGGTGGTCAGAGAGCCCAGAGAGCCCCTAGAATATTCAACTGCCACACATGGAGATGGTGAACCTGAAGTGTGACAGAAGCAGTTGGATCACCACACCCAACTGGAGTGTGTGGGGTCATCAAGGTTTGTCTTTTGAGACTCCATAACACAGATGCATTGAACTGTAGGGACTCCAGTTGTGTCAAACAACCATGGTGGTCAGAGAGCCCAGAGAGCCCCTAGAATATGCAACTGCCACACATGGAGATGGTGAACCTGCAGTGTGACAGAAGCAGTTGCATATACCACACCCAACTAGAATGGGGATTGTTCGTCTGCGGTACCAAAGTTGGCAGGCCAGCGCATGGCGGTACCTAAGTTCCCTTAAATCACCGCGTTTCGAAAAGTTGGGCTGCCAACTACTGACAGGGGCCATTTGGAGGCAAACTCATCTCACCCTGCCAAATTCAAACATTCCATTAAACCGCCTCGTGAAGTAGACGGTGGGACCCACATGTCGGTCAGTTGTCCGTGACACGGGCGCCAACACGGCAACCTCTTAGGCAAATCGAGCAGCTAAGAGATGCGTTGACCAATTTCACAAATCCATTCCCAGCTTTCCCCTAGCACCGGCAGCGTTAGAATCCACCCTCCTGGCAGAACGATCCCTTCGGACATTTTACTTCCAGCACCAAGTTGCTGCGGCCAGTTGCTGCGCCCAGTCGCTGATCCCGAGCTCCAATGGCGGATGCCGTAGCCGCCGTTGCGAGGCTCTAGCCCGCCTCCGCCGCCGACGAGCCGAGCAGCTCGGAAGATTGCAGATCCTACTATAAGAAAGAAGAAGTTTTGTCTACAAGCGGGTGATCAACCCTTCTCTTTGTTATTCGCACTAGTTACAACTGCTAGCTGGCTACCGAACCTCAATTGTTTGTTAGCCCATCGCTGACAAAATATTTTGTCCACAGTTTTCTGTCAAGTGGGATCTGCGCGACCCCCCTTACCTGGTTACGGTAGTCCTCCATAGGTACGACTCTAAGGGCAACAGGTATGGACACCATTGTTTCACGATGGATGAAGCGCATGCGCAGATCTGCACTATATCTAGTATGGTTGCTGCTCTGCGTAATCATGTTGAATTATGGCCGAAGCAGACTGCAAAGTTCAGCTTCATGGATGAACGTGGCATCATGGTTCCTATAAGGGTGTGACAGTCAGCTAATTGGGTTGATCAAAAGGTATGCTTCGGATTGCATGTTGAGCTGAATTGTGATGTACTGGATGTGGAAGCTGGTGCAACTGGCAGTCGCCCTTCTATTCTTGGACAGGGTGGTTTCTCGAACCCAATTAGCTCCTGGTAAGCAAAGGTCGCTTGGGGTTCACATGTTTGTGCTGAATTGTAATTTTTGTTTTATTTACTCTGTAGATATTAGGCAGTTATGCAACAGTCTTGTTTCTTTGATAGGAAGTGCCGCAAGGTTAGAAACATGACTGCCGGGTCAGTGATTTTGCTGCCCGAATAAATTAAAAACGAGTGGAAATATGATGATGGACACGATTCTGGTGCCCATTGTCCCGGCGATACAGAGTACGTGAAGCTAAGAAAATTGGCACCGAGGAAGAGGAAGAAGGCAGGAAATGAAGAAGCCAGTGGACATGAAGGCTTGGCACCCAGGCTGCGAAAGAAGGCTGCTGGCAATGAAGATGCATAGTAATGTGTTGAACTTGAACCTATATATGTAATTCTGTTAAATTCTGACTCTGTGTGTGGCACGTTGTTGGGCGAAACAATCTACCCACTACTACTGCTACTGCTATCCGAAATTGTGATTCTCTGAGTAAAATGTACCGCGACTTAGGGTTTGGAAACGCCCGAGTCGGTAGTTGAATCCGAAATTGTGATTGTGCCACTGCTATCTGAAAACAATGATCCACCGGTTCCACGATTGCTGAGGGGTAGGAGGTCTCCAAATACGACGGAATGTAAGGCACATAAATAAATATATTTAAGCTTCCGCACTCCACGAAGCAGCAACTTATTTCAGATGCTGCACAACAACGTGGCAACATAAACAACAATGTTCTCACCGATAATGCCCAGATGAGGAGGAAATCGGTACCACTTTCTGGCCTAATCTTGAGCCCGTCTATCTCACTGCCTCTCTGCTCCTGCATCCCCTGCATCTGGTGAAGCTCCGGATACGTGCTTCCACTTTATAAATTGTGGTTGTGCCATTTGCATGCGGACAATCCACGTAGATTACGTTTAAAACAAACCACCAGTGTTAGAATACACTAGTAGAAAAGGTGTCTTTGGTCCACGGTTATCTTCCCAATCCGGGACAGAGATCTAAATCGAGGCAGAAATTGATCTAAATCACAAATTCTTCCATAAATTAATGCGGGCTTAGAGAAATTTTTTCCTCCCTGGAATCCGGGACCAATAGTTCAGACCGCTAGGTCAACAAGTACAAATATTACAACTTAAAAAGGCACGGAGCTTAAGCTAAATAGAACTAGTTATCACACATCTCCTTGATCTTCCTAATCTTGCCCGATGCGCATCTTCCTGCGAGAGCAAGGATCAAATTGTCTGCTCCTTCCTTTTAGAATCTTCCTTGCACAACTTCAATTGTTTCTCTGCATTTTTCCTCATGCACTTGTCAATACTCGTAGTTGTGTACTGCAGGACTTTGGCCTGGTGGAGACAGTTCCTTGCTTGAGTCAGTTCTTGCTCTCTTTAGCCTCCCGGGCCAACGCCACGTCCCTCTCCTTCTCGACTTTGATAACCTTGTCTTGCACACACCTGAGATCTCGCTTATGCTTGGTCGTGTCAACTGGTTCCCATAGATTCATCTCAACACTATCAAAAAGTGAGCTGAATACGGATTCTTTCAACTCGACAGTTATTTCCCATAGTTTGTCCATCGTTTCTGCATCGATTTGGGCCACTCTGGATCTACCCATTTGACAACACCGCAACTTCGCCTTGCATCATTGCACGATGTCCTTGACACCATAGAAACCCCTGCCTGCGTTTCGTCCTTCGAAGGCTACAAATTTAGCGGGCACATATCCATGTTTACATACCAGAGGACTGTCTTCATCCTCTAAACCGTGATAGTCGGAGTCATACATCGTCTGGTTGGCCTAACACATCATACGCGCATGAGTAAACAGATTAGATCTAGCTCAAAAAATAGATAACTGGCAACAGATGATAGAAATAGAGATGAGACGACTCACATCGAAATCACTGTCCCTGTCGTCACGACGTGTTTTTCCTCGCTGTCTCCTCTTGAACCATGGCGAGAGGGTGGGGGGGTTGCTGCTGGAGAGGGGATTGGGATGGAGGCGCCATCAGCGAGCGGCTACGGCAGGATGGGAGTGAAGTGGGGAAAGTGGCTTCGAGGGTAAGGAAGAGAAGTACGGGGAGGAAGAGCACTAATGGGGATGTGACACTGGGATGCGGCCCACTGAACTCGTGAGACGAGACACTCGAAAAAGGGGAGTGCCCTGTGTTGCCAGTTTGTCCAAAGCAAGCGTGGCAAATCATGCCACAACACAGCCTACTCGCGGATCGCTCTCACGAAGACCATCCCAATCTTCCAAGCACCCCAATCAAATGGTATGTAACAATCGTCAAGCAGAACAACTATGTTAGGGCGTGCCTTCTAGAAGACTCCGTCTAACGGCTACCCATGCAATGACACTGGCTGTGGTTCATGAAAATAACAGACATGCAATGACACTGGCTGTGATCCATGAAAAGAACAGACATGCAATGACACTGGTGGATCCTTATGTGGTTCATGAAAAGAAACAGACAGACAATGACACTTGTGGATCCTTATGTGGTTTGTTAGAAGAATACACATGCAATGACACTGGGTGTGGTTCATGAGAATAACACACATGCAATGACACTGTTGGATCCTTATGTGGTTTGTTTAGAGAGGAAACAGACATGCAATGACACCGGTGGATCCACATGTGGTTTATGGAAGTAAAAGACATGCAATGACACTGGTAGATCCTTATGTGGTTCATGAAAAGAACAGACATGCAGTGAAACTGGGTGTGGTTCAGGAAAAGAACAGACATGCACTAACACTAGGTGTGGGTCATGAAAGAAAGACATGCATGCAATGACACTGGTGGGCCCATCCTTATGTGGTTCATGGAAAGAATAGACTTGCAATGACACTAGTGGATCCTTATATGGTTTTTAGAAGAACACCATGCAATTACACTGGGTGTGGTTAATGAAAAGAACACACACGTAATGACACTGGTGGATCCTTGTGTGGTTGTTTTGAGGAACGGACATGCAATTCAAACGGTGGATCAATGGGTGGTTCATGAGAAGAACACACATCCAATGACTCTGGTACATCCTTATGTGGTTCATGAAAAGAACTGGCATGCAGTGACACTGGGTGTGGTTCATGAAAAGAACAGACATGCACTGACACTAGGAGTGGTTCATGAAAAATAGACATGCAATGACACTTGTGGATCCTTATGTGGTTTATGGAAGGAACAGACATGCAATCACACCGGTGGATCCACATGTGGTTTCTGGAAAGTAACACACATGCAATGACACTAGGTGTCGTTCATGAAAAGAACATAAATGCAATGACACTGGTAGTCCTTCTGTGGTTCATGAGAAGAACACACACACAATGACACTGGTGGATCCTTATGTGGTTTGTTTAGAGGACACACATGCAATGACACCGGGGATCCACATGTGGTTTATGGAAGTAAAGACATGCAATGACACTGGCAGATCCTTATGTGGTTCATGAATAGAACATACATGCACTGACACGGGGTGGTGTTCATGAAAAGAATAGTCACGTAATGACACTGGTGGGCCCATCCTTATGTTGTTCATGAGAAGAACAG